>PVKP010018885.1:0-43496 GCA_004027715.1 Plecturocebus donacophilus | reverse complement strand
TCCCCAGCAATTGCATAGCATTTCACAGGTTTAAATAAAATATTGGTTGGTTGCTTATTTGTTATTTTCATCCCCTATTCCTTCCTGTCTCCATTGTTAAGCACAATTATTGGCATAAAAGAGGTTTTTAATACCCATTTTTAGACTGTATTCTAGCCTGGGCAATAAAACAAGAATCCCATTCTCTCTCCCTCTTTCTTTCTTTCATTCTTTTTATTTCTTTCTTTTGCTGTTTCTTTCTTTCTTTCTCCTTTTCTCTCTTATTCTAAAAATAAAAAAAAAAGACACACCTAAAACAGGACACAGAAAAGTTGAAAGTAAAAAAGGATGAAAAAAGATACATCAAGTACTAATCAAAAGGAGCCTAGGAAAGCAAACTTAATATTAGACAACATAGACTTGAGAACCTGAGGAGTCCAGGAAGGCTCCACAGAGGAGATGGTACTGGATGGTGGGATGGTACCTTTGGGCTCTTCCAGCTATACATAACCATACAATATAGTCCTCTCCTCCCCAACAGCATGGCAGATTAAAACAATGTGCCACCAAAACACAGGGAGCCTGACCTCCCTTACATGAGGCCACTTCCTTCCATCTCATGGAGAAATGAAAGCTCAGCTTTGTTTAATGCCTGGTCTCTGGGCAACAAGTCCTCCTGATTTGTGAAAGTGCTGTGACTAGGCCCTATATGACCTTGAATGGAATGGGAGGGCCCCTTCCTATTTGATTTCTTTTAAGGAAGGTTTTTTGTTTTTTTTTTTTTTTTCAGTGAGTGTTCAGGATTTGGGTAAATGCAACATCCCCCTAATGCAATCAAAAGTGGGGTATCAAGGACAGAGCCATGCCAGGGAAGGCTTTCTGAAGACAGTCTGAGTGCATCAGTGCATCTTTAAGGCATGTCTACACCTGACTTTTGCCCATGCTTCTTGTTTCATAACAACCCACTCCAAACTCTCTCCACCCCCACCCCTTCCAATCACTACAATATAGTAAATCCTCGGGTAACCAGAACTTGAGGTTATACAACGTCTGTGTTCTCAGAAGGAAATCATCTGCATTTTCTTTAAAAGCTCAGCTTCCGGAATCAACAGTGGGATCCGTTAAATGCAACCTTCCTTCCCTTCTGGAGTGTTACCCCACCACCTTGATTGTGTGAGGTTGACTGACATTTGCCCCCCACCAGTCCCAGCCAGATTTCAGCAAATCTGGGGTTCAGCAGTGCCTCTCCCTCTCGCTGTTCACACCCAGAGTCATTGGTTTCTAGGCAGGCATGAACCAGGGACAAAGCTGGAGCAGCCATTGATGTAGCATTTCAGAGGCAGCATAGGTAACTGAAAAGTGAATTCCTGGGGCCAGTGACCAATGATAGAATAATAAAGGTCTACCTTTGACAAAAAAACGCCAAGAAGTGGTAGAGAAGATAACAAAGGCAGGCATTGTTGGACTAGGTTATATTAAAAAATAGAAAAAAGATAAATTTCAGAGAGCACCAATGGCTTCATACCTACCGTCTTCCTAAGCCTTCCAGCCTCCAGAGCTTCTCTGCTACATTCTTCTTGCTGAGACAGGGATAGGGTCTAATAAGTTCCAGCAGGATTTTCATTCCTAAGATTTTAAACAAACAAAAAGCTTTCTTGTTAGCCAACCAGTTAATCTGTAAAGTCAATCAAACAAAGCCCTTTAAACCAGAGAGGTACTCAATGACTAGATCTACAGTAGTGCAATAAAATCACTTCAGGGTCCTGAAGCTGTTTTTATTAGCAAGCTTTAAATAATAATAATGGCCAGGAGCAGTGGCTGATGCCTGTAATCCCAGCACTTTGGGAGATGGAGGCGGGTGGATCACCTGAGGTCGGGAGTTTGAGACCAGCCTGACCAATATGGAGAAACCCTGTCTCTACTACTAAAAATACAAAACTAGCCAGGTGTGGTGGCACATGCCTGTAATCCCAGCTACTCAGAAGGCTGAGGCGGGAGAATCGCTTGAATCCAGGAGGCGGAGGTTGCGGTAAGCCAAGATCGTGCCATTGTACTCCAGCCTGGGCAGCAAGAGCAAAACTCCATCTCAAAATAATCATAGTAACAACAACAATACTCTCAGGCCAGAGTCAGATGCTTTCAGTTTAGAGAGTGATGCTATTATTTCCTAAAGAGCCTGTTCTTGAGCTAGAACGTATGGTTTAGTGAGTTTGAGCAAAAAGGGAAACACTTCAAGGACCAGGGAGTGGAACTGGGTTTCAGTATTGCTGGCAGGAGAAAACACAGGTCCATGCCCCCGGCAGTTCTAGGATACCACTCTGATTTCTTGTCCCACTGTAAAAATGACCAGTCCTGTGTCTCATTCCCTCAGGATTCTGTTCTCTTCCAGATGACAAGAATGAAATAGCCCGTATCCATGGGACAATGGGTTTTAAGGCGTTATTTCTTCTAGGAAACTCAGTGAGGGACCTCTCTTTAAGGACATCTTATTTATCCCACTTTAGACCTCCCCCACCCCACATTCATGCACAGGAGAAATGAGTAGAGCAAACCTAGAGAAGGTGGAGCCCACACAAATCATGGGGCCGCTGGACTGTCAATGACTCCCCTGTGGTCATATCTGTGCTCCCACCCACCTTCTTTGGGGCCCCTGTCCCCCTTTCCCTCTCAGACCATGTTTCCCTCTCAAATATGACCCCATGTCCCTGGCCATGGTGGTCTGTCACACTCAGCCAATCACACTTGACTGGCCTCTTGATTATGCTAACGGGTAAGTCACATGACCAAAGACTTTGCTTGGCCATTTTAAGCCGCAGCTAAGAAGCCGTTTCCTTTTCAGTGGGCTAACTCTGGGAAAAGTGAAACAAAAGCAGACAGCAGCCATGATCTCACTGTGTAGAAAAATCCCATCCAAGGTAGGAAAAAGTGGAGCAAAGCCACCGAGAGACTTCCGGTGACTTCAAGTCCCTGACTGCTACCTCCCCAGTCCCACCTCTGCCTTTCCAGATGGCATGAGCGATTAAAGTCTCTTTTTGCCAAGACTAGCTCCAGCTGGGTTTCTGTCATTTACAGCCTGGAGTCCTGACTAGTACACGAAGTGCCCTGCCAAGCATTCCCACTTTTTGTTGGCTGGGCTGAAACAAGAACCCAGAGCCTCTGATTCCACCTCTGCAGGTCACAAGGACCTTCAGCTGGCTGTGTGACCTCAGACGAGCCACAGCCCTGCTCTGGAATACATACCTGATACATGCTACCTATGTTGTAGCCTGTATCCATGATGGGCTCCATGATGGCAAAGGTCTCTCAAGAAATAAGTGTGCGATTTGGTTGGGTTTTAAGGCAATGAAGAAGGAGAAAGAGAAATAAAGAGTGAGAGACAGAAGACCTGGGGGGGGGCAGTGGAGAGAGACAGAAAGAGAGAGAGAGACATTGAGAGAGAGAGAAGAGCAACTTCTTTAAAAAAGAAAAGTGCACATGGTACAATTAATCTTTGTAACCTACTAGAGATTGAAAAGGTAAGAAAATTATGAGGAGCTCTGAAACCGACTGACATCAATCACTTGTATATAACCAAAATTTTTGGTTACAGAACGTGCAACCTCAAACTAAGGTTGTGGAGAATCAGATGACCAGCTTAGGAAGAGCCAACAGAGGTGCCTCAAGTGAGTGTGTCCAGAAATACCCGGGGGCTTCCAGTCTTTTATTACCCAGATACTTTCTGAACAGAATGTTGGCTGAAATACATGCCTAAAATCCCCAAGTGCCAGAAACTTCTGTGGCTCTGGGATATCCATTCTTACCAGCTTGGGTAGTAAGGTCATCGGGGGCTGAGTGGTTCTAGGTCATTTGTGGGGGAAGCAGCTTCCAGATCCAGTCAGTTCTGCAGCGTGCTTCTCAGAGCGTTCCTAGATGCTCAGTCCTAAGTGTGTTTCCCCAGCCCTCCCAAGTCTGGGAGTTAGCCAGTATCTCTCAATACATTCATTTTCTGTTTAAACCAGCCAGAGTAGACGCTGTGGCTTGCAACTGAGAACCATAGTATGTTCATGTCCATAGAGTAGAACGCAGCTTGGTGCAGAAGGCAGGGTGTCAACCACATGCAGCTGTAGATGGCGCAAATACAAACTGCGGATCGTCTCCTAAGGAACCGTGAGAGATACACTGCTGCCTTCACCATACAGATGAGAGAAACTCAGGCTGGAGATGTTAGGTAGCCTGCCCCAAATCACCCAGAAATTTGCAGAGCCCAGATTCAAATGGAAGTCTGAATCCAAATCTTAATGCCTCCTTCTCTTCCAGATATCTCGCATGTACATTCAATAATTCACTTCATTAAGAGGCCAATTTTCATTGTGTTTAAAACTGACTTAAAAATTTAGTCTGAGCGATCCAAGAAATGTCCATGGGATGCCCCACGGCCTCTCTCAACCAGGCCTCTCTGTGTGTCCCGGTTCCCTCAGGGCAGTGGGTGGGCACACGGACCTCTCAGGTCGCCTCGACCCTCTGTGGCCTACACCTGCTACCTTTCCAGTCTTGTCCTGTATCACTCTCCCCCACATTTATGTTGCTTCTTACACCTTACCATTTATGTTGCTTCTTTCATTTCCTAGAACGTTCCAGCCTCTTTCCTTCTATTGCCTCAGTGTTGTCTCTCCACGGCCAACACTGAAACTGGCACTTAGTAAGTGCTCAGTAAATATCGATTGAATGAATAAATAATCGGCGATTCTTCTGAGGGGCTTGCTGTATTGAATCTTACAATACAACAGGGGGATTCTGGGAGAACTCAAGTTTCACTTCCCAGAGCTCCATGGCTGAAATGCTGCGAGGTACAGGATCCAGGCCATTTTTCCTTAATGTGAGGGGAAAAGACGGAGGGATGTAAAAAGAAAAGCTCCTCGACTTTTCCAAAGGATCTCAATGCTCATGTCCATCGGGTTAATTCCTCTCCCCTCTCTGGTGACCTTGAGCTGGGAGGATGGTTGGAGACATAGGAGTTGATGGGGAAGGGGTCCCAGGACATCCTCACTGGAGAAGTACATGAGAACACCATTCAATTCTAGCCAACAATTGTATGTATGTGTACCTGTAAATATGTGTAGGTGTACACTTTGAGTAGTTGATCCACAAATGTCGTGGGTAGATGACAGCCCTTCAGGAAATGGGGAACAGAGATGAACAGGTAGAGACCTTGACTGCTGGAAAGATGAGTGAAAACTGCATAGCATTTCTCAAGGAGACTTCAGTGGGATGGGGTTCTAGACCGGCAAAACATTTGTGTCTGCTTCCAGAAGCCTGGCCTGGGTATCCTCAGGGTAGTCTCTCTGGATCCATCCTCACTCCTGTTCACTCTCATACTTTCCAGTGATGGTGATGTGAAGTGAACAGCATCACAATCATATAACCCATCTTGATTCCTCTGTGATCATTTCATCTAAAATTCACAGATTCTTGGGAAGTGAATGGATAATTCATCCGCTTTCTTCTTAAGTAATAGAATAAATCAGTCTAAAGCTCACAAAATACCTTAGAGACTGCCTAATGTGACCCGTCCTTATGTTAAAGGATGGGGAAACTGTATCCCAGAGAAGGGAAATAGCTTGCCCTGAGTCACATTCTGGCAGCAGCAAGCGTGGAACCCAGGCCTCCCAACATCCAGGCTAGGTCTCTTGTCACTGCACCACATGTTCAGCCACCCAGGACCACAGGCTTGATTTACACCACAACCTGTGAGCCTTTACAGCCTCCAACCTGAGCGCCCCAGCACACAGTGGGGTCTGGACCTGCCCCTTACCTCACACGTCGACTTCAGCAACACCAGCCCATTTTGCTCTGCCATAGGGCCTGAGTCTCCCATTGTTAATCATCTTTTAAAACAGTTTAACATCTGCTGCAGGGAAATTTACTGGCCTCAAGTTACCGGCTATAATTTTGGTCATTTGGGGGAAATAATGATGCTATAGTCGTCACTTTCCAAATGTTGCAGGAACCTGACCCAAATCAAGAAATCTCTCAATAAATCAGCTCAAAAATGGCATCAATTTCTAGCCTCACTGTTTAGAATGTTGCAGCTCTGAATCAGTGTCTGGGCTGGAGAAAGAATCCGACTCAAAGTCTCTAGATTTTAATAATAGCTGCCATTGTTCAAAGAGGGATTCATAACTCTCAGTGGACTCTGGCCAAAAGTCTTGAGGCAGACTCTGTATTTATGTATGTTTGGATGTACTAAGTGCCCTATGGTTTTCTTGAGTGGTTCTTTCAATGTGGAAGCTACCCAGATCTCCAGACCATGGTCCTGCTTGTGGACAACAACCTGGACCAAGCTCTCCCTGCTGACCAGATTTTATAAGTCTTCTTCGGCCCTTGATTAATGGGCATGTGGCCAGAATTATTGTACATCATGACATTCATCAACAGGAAAAGCGGTAGGTAACTCTTACAGAGTGTTTTCTCTGTGCCAGGAGCCATTCCTTTAACTCATGAAATCCCCACAACAACCATATAAGGCAGGTACTACTATCATCTTCATTTAGCATGTAAGGAAACTGAGGCACAGAATGGGCAAGTGACTAGGCCAAGATCACACAGATAGCACAGAAAATGCTGGGGTTTGAACTCAAGCAGTCTGGCTCTAGAGAACCCTGTCTCTTTTTGTAAACAGATTTATTGATATATAATTCAAATACCATACAATTAACCCCCTTAAAGTGTACAATTCAGCATTTTTTGTAAGGATATTCACTGAATAGTGCAATTGTCATCACCGTCTAATCCAAGAATATTTTCATTACTCCTCAAAAGAAACCTTATACACATTTGCAGACATGCCCAACACCCTCCTTCTCCCAGCCTCTGGCAATCACTAGTTTAATTTCTATCTCAATGAATTTGCCCATTCTGTACATTTCATGTAAATGGAAGCATACAGTGTGTGACTTTTTGTGTCTGGCTTACTTAGCATGGCCTTCAAGTTCACCTACGTTATAGCATTTATCAGTATTTCATTCCTTTGTATTTATCATTATGGCCAAATAATATTCTATTGTACAGATATACATATTTTGCTTATCCATTGATCAACTGATGGGCATTTGGGTTATTTCCACTTTGGGGCCATTGCAATAATGCTGCCCTGAATGTTTCTGCACAGGCTTTTGTATGGACATATGTTTTTCTTTCTCTTGGTTATGTACACCTCGGAGTGGAATTACTAAGTCACACAGTAACTCTGTGTCGAACTTTTTGAGGAACTGCCACACTGTTTTTCAAAGTAGCTGCACTATGTTACATCCCCACATCAATGCATAAGGGACCCGATCTCTCCACATCCTTACCAACACTTATTATTTTCCATTGTTTTGATTATGGTGGATGTGATCACAGCAGATGTAAAGTGGTATCTCATTGTGGTCTTGATTTGCATTTTCTTATTAACTAACGATGTTGAGCATCTTTTCATGTGCTTATTGGCCATTTGCATATATGTTTCCTTTGTAGAAATGTCTGTTCAAATCCTTTGCCCATTAAAAATGGTTATTTTTCTTATTGTTAAGTTATAAGGGGTTTTAATATGAATATATTCTAAATGTTTCTTATCAAGTAATTGTAAATATTTCCCCCCATTCTGTTGATTGTCTTTTCAGTTTCTGGATGATGTCCTTTGAAGCACAAACATTTTACTTTTTATATAGTCAAGTTTATTTATTTTTGTTGTTGATGCTGTATGTTTGATGTCATATCTGAGAAGTCTGCCTAACCCAAAGCCACAAAGATTTGCTCTTATGTTTTGCTCTAAGAATTTTAAGGTTTTAGGTTTCATACTTAGATCTGCATGTGAATATACAGTTGTCACAGCACTACTTGTTGAAAAGACTCTTCCTTCCTCACTGAATGGTCATGGCATCTCAAGGTCCTCTCTTGACTACTATACTCAACTATTTATCTTGAAGCTTTTGGGGTACAAATACCTCCGTGTGTGCGTGTGTGTGTGTGTCACAAAAAGTAGCAGAAACTACAGCAAAGCTGTGACCTAGAATGCTCATCTCATCTGAAGTTAAATCATCAGATGTCTAAAAGTCTAAAGAGTAAAGATGATGAAATAAGACCAAAACCAGATTACCCCTATGACCACTGAAGCCTGAAACACACCATTAGAAAGAAGATGGGGTCTTAGCAAAAATCTTTAAAAGGAAAATCTCCCAAGGAAGAAGGAAGACAACTCCATGAGGAGCACATGCTGTTAAACTAGCAGATTCCCTATGGTCACTCATAGATGGGATCTAACATTCTCTGCCCAAGACACATATGAATGAACACATAAAGTCAGATGAGTCAGCCAATGGTGAGATTGGAGTTTCAGATCTGGGATGATTTCTATCGGTCCTTCCTCTGAGACCTTAGGATTATCCTTTACTTTGCCACAACTGTTAATAAAATAACTTTCTGCCCATCAAGCCAGACTCTGCCCCATTGGTGATTCAGGGACTCCTGAAGTAGTTGGTCAAGCCCCAACTACTGTGCCTTGAAGAAGCCTAGTAGAGTTTGCTTTCCTTTGCTCTACTTTCACCATGAACCACTTTCTTACTCCTCAAAGGGCTTGTATAAGTCAGAGGAAGTGACATCAGTTGCTATAACAAGCAATTCTTAAATTACTATGGTTTAACTCAATAAAAGATCATTTCTCTCTCACATAAAGTCCAGTGCAACAGAGCAGGCTTCCATATGGTCATTCAGTGATGCAGGGTCCTTCCATTTTGTGTCTAGGCCATACTCTTAGGACTCTAAGTTCTCTGCTAGATCCTTCTATGCAGCGAAAAGATGGGAAAAGAGGGACTGAGAATCCCTTCATTGATGTTCATGCACCAGACCTGAGTAATACACTTTAGCCACAACCCATTGGCCACAACTGAGTCACAGTCAAAAGATGCCGGGGCACAAGGCCTCCTATGCCCAGGAAATAAGAGAAATGTATTTTGGTGAACATATGTCAAGATGCAGAACTATCAAGATGCAAAATTCAGCTGCCAAAATGACAAAATCTGTATGATGCTTCCAAGCTATCCTAGTGTGTTCTTTCCTCTGAGCTCAGAAAGGTCTCTCTGGTCACCTGCTTTCATCAAGTGTTACCAGATCTATGATGAAGAAGGCCTCAAGGCAAGTCTGTAAGACAGGCAGTGAGGTGAGTCTGGCAGGATCTTTCCTTTCTATAATAGTTCATGGCTGTCAAACAAGAATTCTACAAATACCAGCCAGGTGTGGCGGCTCACGTCTATAATCCTAGCACTTTGGGAGGCCAAGCTGAGCAGATTGCTTGGGGTCAGGAGTTCAAGACCAACATGGGCAATGTGGCGAAACCTCATCTCTACAAAAAGTACAAAAATTAGCCGGGCATGGTGGCACATGCCTGTAGTCCTAGCTACTTGGGAGGCTAAGGTGAAAGGATCACCTGAGCCCTGGAGATTTCTGCTGCAGTGAGCCATGATCATGCCAGTGCACTCCAGTCTAGGGAATAGAGTGAGACTCTGTCTCAAAAAAGTAAAATAAATAAAAGAATTATACAAATATCTGATTACCTAATCTGGGCCAAAAATCAGAACAGGTTCTGAGAGCCTGGCCTGGGTGCAAGAAACTGGGGTTGGATGTGTATACTGAGAGGGTGGGGCCCAGGGATATCAGAAAAACAGATTCTATTTCTTTTCATGCCCAAATAATATCCCATTATATAGATATATCATGTTTTGAATGATTCTCATTCCAGAGAACTGAGCACAGAGGCAAAGCCAGATGCAAGGCCATGGAGCATAGCCTGGAGACATCAAAACAAAGCATGAATTAATTAATCCACGTAGGCATTGAATAACAACAGCTCTGACATCACAAAGAGAAACAATTAGAAAGTATGTGGCTCCTGATGGAAAAGCACCATTACCCATTATCTAGGAGAAAAACTCAAACCTGAATGTGATAAAGCCTCTAGGTCCAACTACTAACTTAGCAGAAATACACAGGGTAGAGGAACATGCTAACCAACACCATGAGGATGCAATCAGTGACATCTAGGCTGCAGGAGGCTCTGCAGGCTAAATTACCCTGGTTCTTTAACAAATTCATCACGATAAATTAAAAGGGAATCGGGGAGGCATGTTTAGATTAGAGAGGCTTAAAAATACATATGGAAGAAACCGGCAAAACAGAACTGCAGAGCTTAGAGATCCATGCTTGTGTGATAAACTGTAAAGAAATGTTCACCACCAAAGTCAGCCACCTTGGCATAGGAGGATAGCCTTGGGGTTCTAGAGTAGTTGAGGAAGAGATGTAAGCTCAGGGGAGTTGAGCTCAGTTCCTGGTCCTGTTCCTGGTTATCAAGATGAACTCAGGGTTGACAACTGTACCTCATTTCTTTTGAGTAGCAAAAATGAGGTCAATTATACCAATTCTGCCAACCTCTTAAGATTGCCTTGAGAACCAAATGAGCCTACGCCACCCACCTTTCTCTTATTCCCCTGGTGAGCCAGTCGTCCTTCAACTTCTGCGTTCCACCTCCTCCAGAAAAATGCAAATCCTCACTTCCTGCTGATCCTGCAGCCATCAGCACATCCCTCTGACATTACAGCTAGTTTTTGGCTCTTTCTTAAGCTACTGTGTTAGCAGTACCCAGTAAGGAGCCTGGGCGCTGTAGATAAAGTTGGTTGTAGGCGAAGTCAACAAAGTCCATTGAATGAATAATATGATGGAAAGTCTCTGTAATGATTGAGGTACAGTTACAAATGTAAATTATTTGGTTATTTGTTATCACCACTGAGTTATGGGATTAGGACACTAGGGGGAAACTATCATATTATTCAGAGTGGATGATTTGACAACTGTTGCCTTTTGGGTAAAGAAGGCAGTATGTAGTGGACAAAGAGAAAAAAAAGACCTTAATCCGGGTCACTGCTTTGCCTTGGTAGGGTAAGCAGATGGCAGCACCAAAGAGTGTGCCAGAGGAGGTGCTGAAAGGAGGGAAGAGGGAGTAGGGTCCTAAAGCCAAACCTATATACACTTTTAACTTTGCTAGAGTCTGCATCTGTACTGACATAGTGGATGGTGAAAACACCCTACCACAAGAAAACAGCTTGGGAAAAAGCCTGGTTGTCTAGACAACAAGGTTCTGCTCCTGGCTCTTACTAGTGAGCTTGAACTGTCTGATGCTCCCTACCACGCTGGTGGGCTTCTGTGGAAGGCTATTCAGCCATGAATGAAGATCACATGGAGTCTGGGACTGAAGGTGCCAAGTGGCCAAACCAATCGTCAGCCTTTCTAGAAGCTTATCCTCAGACCCATGTGGGCTCTATGGGAAACCCCAATACAAAGGATATGAGAAGGTGATGAAAGAGTTTGAGTGTGCGAAATACTGGATTAAATAGAATGAAACAAATTTCTTCATTGCAGAACTTCTCAGAGCCTTTCATAGATGCTGTGAATCTCCAAGAAGGCAGGCAGTGTTTCCCAAATTATTTGGATCTAGGAACCCTTTCTCATGAAACATCTTACGGGCTTCATGTGTCAGAGTGTGGTTTCAAGATAGGCTTGTCTACATAGATGTCAGAGTTGGGAGCTGAAACATTATTCTCCTTAAATACAGGCTTAGGGGGACAGAGGGCATACAGTTACATGACTAATAATTCACATGAGGTATCCGCTTTGATTTTGGGGGACTTGTGTCCATTTACCTTTGCCTCCCTGCCCAGTCCCTCGGATGCACACTTTGGTGAGAGAATCTTCTGGGCTCTTAATTCTGAATTCACCTTCAGGTACCAAGGGGCAACTCTTTAACAAGACAGCTTTTAGGACATCAATTATTTCTTCTTCCTAAGTAAGGAACAGGGATTTACTGCAACGGCTGAACCATCCTGCCAGCCATGTAGTGGAAGAGCCCCCCCCCCCACCACTCTAGGGCCAGAGCTCAGGGGTGTCTCAGACAAGGGTTGGTGCAAAGACTCATTGTCCCACAAATGTGATGGGGGTGGGCTTCACAGGCCAGGCATGGTTAGAACCATCCTGGAGTAATTTATTAATATGACTGCATCTCTTTCTAGAAGCCTGGGAGGCACGTGTAACAGAAGGAACATTTTGAATACATCTCCAAGCAGTAATCCCTCTGGCCTGCGATGCAGGCTGTCTGTGGTAGGATATACAAGATGATATCAAAATTTCCTACCTGAGAATTCTGTGTCGCTAAGACAAGCATAACATCCCAGCCTTCTTTCTGTGACAAGCTTTGGAAAAACTGAACAGAGGCTGGGCTGGAGGAAGCTCCATGAGCCATGTCCCAAGGCCAGGTCTACGAGGAAGTTAGAGAGAGAACAGCCAGTACCAGCTCTTCCTCCTCCTGCTGCTTCTGCGGCTCCTGTTTTCTCAGCCACCTCCAGCAGTTCCTCTTTTCAGCTACGGCTCGGGTGAGAATTATGGAATTGCTATTATTACCCCAGTCCAGCAGCCAGGGCTTGATGGCTGCCGCCCGGCAACTCCAGCCCAGAGGGGAGCCAACTGAAATGACAATAAAACAAAGTCCTTGGCAGCTGATGGCCTCTCGTCTGCATGCTGGGGCTGACAAACGGGATGTGGAGCCAGCCCTGACTCCAGCTCCTTGGGAAGTCTTGGAGCTGGCCCATCGCCTCCCCAGCATCTGATTCCAAAGGCATTTTTCAGCCCAGCTGGGAAGGCTGTGACAGTCTCAGCAAGGCCCACTTTATCAACCTTGAGCAGTCTCTAAGCCTCAGTCCAGGGCGTCTTCTGGAGAGAAGCAGATGAGCCTGCCCTGATTTGGCTGGCTTTGTCAACCAACCAACCAAACGAACAGCATTTAGAGAACACCGTTGCATGTGCAGGCATTGTCCAAGACTTTCGCATTCAGCGCATCTTTCTGAAGGCCTACTGTGTGTCAGTCACTGTACTGGGTCCTGGGGATATGTCTATGAACAGAGGAGACAGCCCTGCCCTCTTGGGAGCTCATACTCTGTTGTCAGGAGAGAGATGAGAAACAGAATAAATCAACAAGTTATACAGTGAATTAGAAAGTAATGAGGTGCTCTGGAGAACATCTGAGCAGTCCAGGGATAGGGTATGTAGGAGGCAGGAGTGCATTTGAAATGGGTAGTCAGAGAAGGACTCACGACATTTGAACCAAGACTAGAAGCAGGTGAAGGGTCAAAACGTAAACCCCAAAATGACCTACTCGCTAGAGTTTACCATCTCTGTTCACAGCAAAAGGCACGGAAAGCATCGGACGGTTAGGCAGGGTACCCCAAGGAGGAAACGACCACAGCTCGCTCTGCACCGGGGAGGGGAGGACCTGCAGCCTGGGAGTTGCTCCCTGAAAGCACTTCATTGCTTGAAACCTGGGTGAGATGCCTAAGACAGGAGGGATTTATTTGGGACCAGCAATATGAGGAAAAGGCGTGAGAGGGACAAATGAGAGAGGAGAGTAGGGGACATCTGGGGCAACAGCAGGACCAGGGGCCCCACTCTAATGGGTGCAGTCCACGGAAGAGAAATATCTGGGGAGGTTTAGCAGGCTGAGCCCATGAGAAGTCTCCCTTCTTCCCACTGAGAAACTTTCAGATCAGTGGATTGTTCTCCAAAGACCAAAATCCCTGTAAGCCGGAGGGTCTCAAACATACCTCCAATCATTATCACCTGGCTTTTATTCTGGACCCATCTACAGAATCTGTGTTTTTAAAAGCCATCCAGATGGCTCCAAACACCAGTTAGATTTGGGGGCCATTGCTCTGGACCTACATTGTCCTGCTTTTATTACCTGAATCATTTCAGGGGCAACTCAAGTTGCCCACTGAGTGGGCGGGATCTGTTCATATGTCAGTTTCCACTAGGAGACCATGAACCCCCTGAGGGCAGGAACTGTGTTTTACTTTTCTGTATGAAAATGCGGGCCCTGAAACTTAAAAGGCATTGATACATATGTTCTGAACTGAACTGAGCTGAGCTGAGCCTGGTTCTACCAGGTGCTAGTCATCTGTGTGTGGTCCTGACACTTAACCTCCCCACGCCTCAGCCTGCATCTATAAAATGGGTACAGGCTGGGCATGGTGGTGGGCACCTGTAATCCCAGCAACTCAGGAGGCTGAGGCAGGAGAATCCCTTGAAGCTGGGAGGTAGAGGTTGCAGTGAGCTGAGATCGGGCAGCTGCACTCCAGCCTGGGTGACAGAATGAAACACTGTCTCAAAATAAACAAATAAATAAATAAAAATAAAATGGATACAGTGATACCTGCCCTTCCTACCTCACAGGATTTCTGAGAGACCCAAAGTGAGGCAAGGTATATACTTGCAGAAGCAGCTTAACAGTTTCTCTAGGAGTTTCCAGTGGAGAGGAAGCTTGGTGCAGATGGCCCAACAAAAATCATCTTAAGGCCTTGTTTGACCTTAGAATCTGCTCAAGGAATAAGTTTATCTTCCCGAACTTTTTCTTTTGTTCTAATTAAATGTCACTCATTCATATTGAACAGTCAAATAACAATCTACTTTGTGCCAGACACCATATTTGACAATGGGAACCCACAAACGAATAAGGTATAGTCCTGACGGTCACTAGGCACAAATTCGAACTGGGAAGATCAAACTCATGGACCAAGAGCCTGACGGAAACAAGTGGAGTGAGGACTATCGCCAAACGCTTCACTTCCAGGTGTGAGGTGATAAGTTGAAGAAAATCTCCAAGGTGGAAAGTGTACAGAAAACAGATAGCTCTTTTGGGATCGCCGAGTCAAGTGATATGACCAGTGTGAGGAGCTGGAGCAGAAGATGCAGGAAAGAGATGAGATAGCATCTGCCTTGAAGATAGCACCCGATGAGCCCTCTCTCCTGGTATTCATGCCTTTGCATAATCCCCTTCCATGAGAGTGGACTGGACCTAGTAACTCACCTCTGACAAAGAGACTATGGCAAAAGTGATGAGGTTGCAAAAATGCTGTGGCTTCCTTCTTGGGTGTTCTCTCTTGCTCTCTCAGAAGCACTGACGGAAGCCAGTGCTGGGCTGCAAGCTGCTCTGTGGAAAGGCCTATGTGTCGAGGAGCTGATGTCTGTGGCCCACAGCGAGCAAGGACCTGAGGTGCTCAGTCCAACAGCCAGCGAGGAGCGGAATCCTGCCAGCAATCCCGTGAGCGAGCTCAGGCTGGATCCTCCCTGGACTGAGCCTTCAGATAAGCCCCAACCCAGCTGTCTCCTCAGCTGCAGCCTTGGGTGACCCTGAGCTAGGGGACCCAGCTAAAATATGCCCAGATTCATGATGCATAGAAAGTGTGAAATAATAAATGTTTGTGGTTCTTAGCTCTTATTTAGCAATAGATAATTAACATAGGTTAGCTATTAGAACATCAGAGTGTTCAAGCATGAGAGGGAAATAAAACCTATTCTTTGACAATGGGTTGACTGGCAATGGATGCAGGAATCCCAGGAGGAGTGATGGGAACTTGAACAAGGCAGTGGCAAAAGGAACAGAGAGGAACAAACAGAGAGATATTACAAGACACGTTGGCAGGACTTGGGTTCCAGGAGGCCACATTGTCCATTCATCTGGTTACTTAAGCCAAAAATCTCAGTGATCACTGATTGCTATTGTGCTCAGATCTCCACATTCAATCCACTAGCAAATTCCATCTTCAGCTTCTCCTCCCTCTCCCAGTCCTGTTCTCCACGACAGCCAGATCGTGTCACCTTCCCGTTCATAACCCATCGATGACTTTTAACTGCTCTTCGAATAAAATCCAAAGTCCTCCCCATGTCCCACAGTCCCTATGTGATGTGGCTCCTGGCCACTTTCTAAGTCTGTGTCTTCCTGTTCTTCCCACTCTTTCAGTCACAGCCAAATAGACTCTTGCTAGCCCCTCTGTCTTCAATTCTCTTCCTGCAGATGCTGCATTTGCACAGCTCACTCCTTCAGTCCTTTCAGAAATTGCTTCCTGGTGGGGAGGCATTTAAGCTGAGATCCTGAAGAAAAACCATAGAATTTGCCATCTTAGATGGCTTAGGGAAGTTGGCTGCGTTTATTCAGAGTCACGTCTCCCACTGCAGGACTGGCAGTAATAGGTGTAGCGAAAGATTTCTTGGATGTTGCCACAACTTCAGGGCCTGGGGCCTGATAGCCAGAGAGGATGGGGGATATTCTCCTCCTTGAAGGTCTTTGCAGATGTAGAGCATCTTGGAAGTAGCCTATCACATGTGTCACTGAGGTTTTCTTTTCTTTTTTTTTTTGAGATGGAATCTGGCTCTGTCGCCCAGGCTGAGTACAGTGGTGCCATCTCAGCTCACTGCAACCTTCACCTCCTGGTTCAAGCGATTCTCCTGCCTCGGCCTCCCAAATAGCCAGGATTATAGGCATGCAACACCACACCCAGCTAATTTTTGTATTTTTGGTAGAGACGGGGTTTCATCATGTTGGCCAGGCTGGTCTCAAACTCCTGGCTTCAATTGATCTGTCCGCCTCAGCCTCCCAAAGTGCTGGGATTACAGGTGTGAGCCACCATGCCTGGCTGTGTCACTGCCTCTTTAACTGCCCCAGACACTTCCCATCCACCAGTGGGTTTGATCCTCCCTTCAAGGTTGCAGAGAAATATGTTCAGATATTTTCACCACTGCCTAGACAGGTGAGGCAACAGAGGCACAGGGAGGTGACGTGCCTTGTCCTAGGGTTTCTTTTCTTTTTATTTTTTTTGAGACAGGGTCTTGCTCTCTCATCTAGGCTAGAGTGCAGTGGCACAATCATGGCTCACTGCAGCTTCGACCTCCCAGGCTCAAGGGATCCTCCCACCTCAGCCTCCTGAGTAGCTAGTACTACACTTGTGTGCCATTACATCGAACTAATTATTTTTTTTAGAGATCAGGTCTCATTGTGTTGCCCAGTTTGGTCTCGAACTCCCAAGCCTCAAAGAATCCTCCCACTTTGGCCTCCCACAGCACTGGGATTGCAAGACTGAGCCATCTGTGCCCAGCCCCTAGGGTTTCTTGATTGCCAGTTAAGTATACCTCATTATCCTTGGGTCTTCAAAACAATGAGAGCAAGACAGGAAAAGATAAATAAATCATAATAAGAAAATAAGAGACATGTAAAAGTACTTTGTCAATTGCTATTCATTTAATAACTGTTTTAGCTTAATATGCTGTGGTTTTGAAGCAGTCATTCATTAAGCTGAATTTCTCTGGTCACCTACACACCATGTGGTCAGACGCTGTGCTAAGCAGCAGCTATTCACCCTGAGTGCCCAGTATAGGGCAGGGTGTGGCCCGTGTGGCTCTGGGTGGGGCCAGTCTGCAGGGTGGAGGGCAAGGACTTGGAGAGAAGAGGGCATTTGGAGTCAGTTGCCTGGAGATGGTGAGAACCACAGCCCCCACGGGGCTCTCTGTTGTCTGCCCCATGAAGGGTCTTTGCTGCAGAGTCACCGTCCCTCCTTATGCTCACACAGCCAGTATTGCTCTGGGTTCCCAGGAGGCCTCCCGCAGGGCACAGGACAGTGCCCGCCAGCAGAGTCACAGTGAGTCCAGGGATCAGGGATCATCTCTTGGTGATGTAAAATGGCTCCGGGGTGACCCGGTGAGTCAACAGTGTGTCTCTCCCCACCAGTCTTCTAATTTGTCATCTCCCCTGCAGGCCACCCACAGTGTGCTAGAAATGTCTGCTCTTTTTCATTTTTTCCCTAAAGACAGAAGAAAAAACGACAAGGAATTGGAAAAGCACAGAAGCCAGGTAGTGCAGCAGGGCGGTGCCAACGTGTGGGGCTCAGCTGGGAGCAGAGGGCTTCGGGGACAAGGGACATTCAGACTCAAGGGCCATGGGCCCCTCTCCTGTGCTGACATGAGTCTCTTAGGCCCCCTCGGCTACAACTGGAAGGGCCTTTAAACACCATCTCATGGAATCTTGGTTTCAAGTCAATTGATGATCAAAGAGGCCATGCTGTAATTAAGCCAGATTTGTTCTGGCCTTAGAGAATGGAAGAAAAAGTTGAAAAAATAGTTACCTTGGACAGAAAGCCTGAGTTTTACGGCGCTCAACCATATAGTGACACCTAATCATTTACCTATGACTGGTCTAGGCCTGGTTTCCTCTAGGCCAGTCTAAGTTCCTTCAGGGCCGGGGCCTTTCCCAAGATTCCTCTTGTGTATGGATACCCAGGAAATGTTGGCCCACATCAGGTAAACAGAAGGAAAGAAAGAATAGCAGATGAAATCCAAGCGGTGAACAGAATGAACGATGAGCAAACAGACACCTCCTAAGTCACCTGCAGCTCACTCCTGCTGAGAAGTCAAAGCCAAAATTACAAAGCAGTGTGGTCTAGTGGAAAAGCACAGAATCGTGAATTACAGTAATATTAATAACAACATCAAGACACACATGGCTGGGCACGGTGGCTTACACCTGTAATCCCAGCACTTTGGGTGGCTGAGGCGGGCGGTCATGATGTCAGGAGTTCAAGACCAGCCTGGCCAACATGGCGAAACCCCATCTCTACTAAAAATACAGAAAATTAGCCAGGCATGGTGGCATGTGCCTGTAGTCCCAGTGACTCAGGAGGCTGAGGCAGGAGAATCGCTTGAACCCGGGAGGCAGAGGTTGCAGTGAGCCGAGATCATGCCATCGCACTCCAGCGAGACTCTGTGTAGCAGCACACTCTTTTGTCACAGAGCCTCTCCATCCAAGCCCTAAAGTCTCTCAGTGAGAGGAGTCGTCACTAGGAAAGGGCCATTCATTCTTTCCTGCCTGAAGCCCAGGCAATGCCCAACAGACTCAATTTTCACACCTTCCTGGAACAAAAGTAGCATTTGTCAGTGCCTGACCTGTGCTTATCAGGCTCTCCAGAGGGAAGTGAGAAGTTTGGAAAAAGCGTGATCAAAAATTATCATCGATTTTTTTTGAAGTCACTATTTCATCCATTTTGAAATTTCAAAAAGCATCCAGAGGGCGCAAGATTTTTTAACACTCCTCAAATAGGGGCCTAAGCTTGAGTCTGTTTCTGCTCAGGGCATGCTCCCCACTCCCACGTGTCCTTGTAAAGAACAGGAGGGCGTGAGCTGGGGTTTCCTTCCTTGGCTATTCTCCTGGCACAGGTAGCATGAATCCTCCAGCTATAATAGGGCATACTTTCATCCTCCTTCTGTTGTCCCCTGGCCTAGAGAGGAAAGAGAGACGGGGAGGAACTCACACAATTGAGCAAATAGATCTGCAAGCAATGCGCTAGGCCTTGGCTCACTCACGTGCACTTATTGGGACAGTTTATAACTATGGTCTTCTGTATTGACACAGCACTTTCTTATCTGAGTCATTTCACACCACCCACAGAGCACAGTGAGCCTCGTAATCTCTCAATGCCTTGGTCTCTTCATCTGTAAAATGGCCATAATCACCCGTGCTGCCCAGGGTTGCTGTGGGGACTGGTGAGGACAGGGTCTGACAACGCCTTCACCAGGTGAGGCCTAGCCACCCCTTGTGGGCTGTAAGATCTTGCCCTTATTTCTCATCCGAATCACAGAGGTGTGATGTGCCAGCGCTGGTTGGTGCATTGGAGGGCCCGGACTCCCAGTGGAGGGCCCTTTCCCAGCCCTGCCAGGGAACCCATCTGCAATGAGCCAGGTTTGCCCATCCTGAGAGCACAGGAGAATTCCAATAAGAACCAGAGCCCCGATGTCCCATGCCCCTACACAAATCAACCTCAAAAGCAGTCACCATCGAATTAGGCCAGGCATTTTATTTTCAAACCCCAGATTTTATTTGTGAGGTTTGCTTTTCCATGAGGAGGTCTGTTGCAAACACTTGCAATTGCTTTTACGGCTTGGGAATTCTGGCTGGGGCACCAGAATAACTTCATGATCAAGCACTCTGTGCACAGTCGCTTGGGCTCTGACACCCAGGGAGGGTTCTCCTGCCATTTCTCACATATGCTACTGAGCATCTTCTTGTTCCTGTTGTTCACACTGGGTGTTCTGTTCCAGGCTGTCAGGCCATGGGCTGCGAGTCCAGGTGGAGAATGGAGGCCTCTGCTCACCAACGGTTCCACACTAACTGACGTGCATGGTGCTGACCCACAACTACAAAACCTCACTCAGTATTTGCACCATTCAGTATCAAATGTAGTCATCCTGATCATTTTCTGATTCCTTGAAAATGAGTAAAACTCCAATAGACATGGGAAATTTCTGGTTACTAAAATATAAATTTTTAACTTAAACAAACTTATTCCCAATACCACTGATACGAAAATGTACCCCAGCTTTCTGGTTTGGAGTTCGTTTTGCTTCTTTCCTTAAACCATGCTCTTCCAGGTTCCTTCTACGTCTGTTGGGTGGTCCTCGCAAACAGGAATTTTCCAGATGCCGGAAAATGGTTCTCACTTTATGTCTTGGAATATGTGTGAGGGGCTAAAGAGGACAGCTGGATGTGTCAGTGGAGATGTTGGCGAGGGTCTGGCTCCAGCCTTCACACTTTGCTGTGTGGCGTTGGGCAAGTCACATCTCCTCTCTGAGCTCCGGCTTCCTCCTGTGTGGAGTACGCTGCTCGTTGGAGAAGTCCGGGTAGCCTGCCTGTTTCAAGTCCCTACAACTCAAGGGGTCTTTGAGAACCTGGACTCAAGAACCAGAGGGATCTCCAGCAAGTCACTAACCATCTCGGTGCCTGATTAGCGGTGAGATAAAACGCCTGCTTTTTTAGGTTTTGTGACCAGTGAATGGTTGAGTACATGTAAAGTGCCTGGAACAGCGACTGGCCCATGGTAAGCCGTGTCAGCTTGCACTCTGGGTGCTCTGACAGCACAGAATGGGACCTCCCTAAGGCAAGGGGTGTGCCTTATTGATCTCTGTGTCCTCGGCACCTGGTGTGGGACCTGGCAGACCTGGCTGAAAGGAGAACTGAATTTAAATTAGTGAAGAAACATCCAGCTCCGAAGCAGATCTATGAAGAGAAGGGAGCGTTTGTAGGGGGCACTATTGTTTGGAGTGACAAATGTACGCCCTGTCCTCAGCCCTTTGAAGTGTGTGTGGCATGGGGGTGGGGGCAGGTATAAAAATCTTCAGCCCTTCCCGTCCTTTTCCCACCCCACCCGCTCCTGCGGCCGCCCCTCGGTCCTCTTTCATCCCCTAGTTCATCCTGGAACTTCAGGAAAACAGTAGTCAAAGAAGAAACAGCCCTGGCCGCCCCTCGGCCCCGGGCCAGCAACCTGAGCTGCAGAAGAAAAGCGGCAATTATGGTCTGGGGTTTCTCCCCTCCTCTCCAGCTTCTCGACTCCCTTTTCATCTTCCTCCTGCCTTTTGAGGGCTCCGCATGGAGCTCCACGGGGCTGCGCTCCCGGTGTGGCTGGGATGAGGGCGCGGGGTGGAGCGGTGGCCCTGCGGGGAGGGGTGGGGTGGGAGAGGGGCGGGCTGGTGCCCCTCTGCTAATCCGCAGCCCGTGACTCTGGCCCAGCGCCTGGCAGCTCACCCCTCGCCCAAGGAAATTTATTAGCAGAGGCTGTTGGGAGGGCCGGGTTCCCGAGACTTCATTACTCTTACAAAATATACTATGGGACGTTTACTAGTGTCCCATGAAGTGTGGCCATAAATCAGGGGCTCCGAGGCGCTTGTCAGAAGAAATGAGGAAAGCGCGTTTGCCCTCGCCCACGTGGCCATGCGGGACCGGGAGCATCCCCGTTCCCGATCAACGCCACCCTGGCCACCCGCCTGGCCCTGGGGCTGGCACAGGGTGTCCCACATTCACAACGAAATGTCATCCAACTTCAAATGCACACATGGCACACGCTGAATCTCTCCTGGAAATATTTCCTCTGCCAATTTTATTCTCTCGGCCCCAGGGACCTACAAAACTTCTGTGCAGCACGATCCTGTTACTAATACACACACATGAAGGAAATACCCTCGAAGGTTAGCAGGGAGTCTCTCTTGGTAGAACAATCACAGGTGACTTTTATTAACTTCTTTATACTTTCCCAGATTTTCCACACTCTAAAAAAAAAGGTGTGACTTCTATAATCAGAGAAAATGTTACTTTTTTAAACAAAGGAAAATTTAAAAGCCAATCGTGGGAAAATATGAGTATGTTTTCTGTTATTTATAAAAATGTAAAACTGTAAACAACCTAAATGTGTAACAATTAGTCCACGCTTCTGGGACAGAATATCACATAGCCACTTAAAATAATGGTCATGAAAAGGCAGGAAATGCTTATGATTTAATGCTTAAAAAAAAAAAAAAAAAAAAAAAAAAAAAAAAAAAAAAAAAAAAAGCAGGCCATTTTTGTATACATATGCTGATTAGCAGTATATAAAAATATACATAAAGAAATATTATTGTTGTATTAGGGTGTGGGTTTCTGGAATCTTTTCTTTTTTCTCTTCTCTGTTTTCTAAATGCTGTGTAGTGTGGTTATAGTCTTTTTGTAATTTTTAAGTGTTTGAAAAGAGAAAAGAAAATGCAAACCGGGTCTTGGCCTCCTGTGCCCCCTCCCCCATCCCGGCTCAGTACCACACACGTGCTGTCGCCCCACATTAAAACGTGAAGCCCGGGGTGCCGTGGTAGGCTCAGTTCCGTTAGGACAATCTGGAACAATCAGCTCCACCAATGAACTTTTTATGGAGTTTCTGACTTTGAAGCTAAGTAATGAGACTTGGCCCCTGACCAGGCCTTGAACTGTTCAAAGTGGCTTCCCCACGTCAATTAGCTACTCTGAGGCATCCGAGAGTTAGGCCAGCAGGCGGCAGGCAGTGAGGTCCTGGTTGATGGCGGAGGATGGGAGAGGTGGGTGTCCCTGCCCAAAGTCAGGCGAAGAGTTTGAGGGTCCTGTTCCAGGCTATGGCCAGACCGGAGGATGTGGGGGGAGTCGTTCTGAGACTCTCCCCCAACCCTTTCCTTCTGCCTTACATCTGGAGACAAGTCCAGAGAGGAAGGTGGGTGGAAGATACGGGATTTTAGGGCTCTGAGTTGGTCTCTGCCTGATCAAAGGAGTGCTTCTTTCAGGCATGAGATTTCTCCTGTTTAAGGGACACAGGCTGGTCTCGAGCACCCTCTAGCCGGCCAAGACGCCCACTACTAGAAAGTATCACCCCACGCCTTAGCACAAGCAAGAGGAGCTGCTGCTGGTCTCTGTTCAAAGAAAGTCCCCAGGAGTCTTCTAGATGCTGGGTACAAAGAAACTATCCCTCTCTCCCACCCCCAAGAATTTTAAAGTAAATTGACCTTCCTCAGCAAAGGGATTCCTCAACCCAAGAAGAGGGGCATGCTTTGCTAGGTCTGGCTTTTGGGGTTTTGGTGGGCTTTTCCGCCTTATTTTTTTTTATGAAAAGTCACTCTGTCCTGACCTGGTGGGGGTGGGTACAGGTGAACCTCTGGCCTACCCCAGATAATCATCCCAGATAATCACTCCACATTTTGAATGGGTCTCACAGCATTTGGAATTTCAGTGGCTTTTGGTTTTGATTTTTAAAGGGAAGGGGAAAAAAAAAAAAAACCAACCCCTTTTGCCTTGAGGCAATGAGTTCTCTTGGCAGCTATGAGGAGCCTGGCAATGTTGAGACCTTTACTGGCAGGGCTGAGAAGATGAGCTGGTTGGTTGTGGTGTGTTTAGAAGTTTAAAAGAGCAAAGAGACAGAGTGAGGGTTTGCAGGAGGGGGGCCTGGGGTGGGGGTAGCAAGACCTCCAGATCTGCTCTCCTCTCTACTGTAAATTACAAGCCTGCTTTTTTCAATTTCCTTTCCCAGAACAATGTTATTCATTCAATTCCAAAGTAAACATTGGGCTTAGATACTCAACAGTTTGGGAGAACAAACTGTCCTCATTGTCAGGGTCTTTACCTGTCAGGGGTCTGATTAAACCCATATATCTTCATGGCAGCCATCAGCAGCCACAGTGGGCTGAGGAGGGACCCCGCACCAGCCCCATGCTCCAGCAGCAGGGCACCCCCTTGGTGCCAGCCCTGGGCTTGCGGGGCTTCCTCTCTCACTGGCCGGGTGACAGCAGGGTGTCTGTTGAGGACTCCAGCCTGATCCCAGACCTCTGGGGCAAGGAGGCAGATCCAAGGAAATGCTAAGGGCCTGGAGGGCACCAGGGACAGGGGAAGAGGAGGGGAAGGGGATGTCTGAACCGCCTTCACAGTGATAGATGTTTGCACTAGAGGGGAGTTGATTTGGGGAGAAGTGCAAGCCTCGGGTAGTAAATCATGCAATCCAATGTCGGTGCTAAGAATATGGAAGGCCATTTCCTTTCTCCTAGGGGAAGGCTGCTTAATTAAGAGATCTCCGGGTACTTGACTTTGCTCATAAATTTTAGAGAGCTGTAAAACTCAATGCCTGTCTGTCTGTCTGTGTGTCTGTATGCGCACGTGGGATGAGAGGAGCAGAGTACATCCAGAGCTCTGTTCAGAGTGACATTCACTCGACAGCTCGCCTCAGCCCTTTTGTGACTCAGTTTCCCCATATTGGCAATGGCAGAAGGAGGCTGCCTCTCTCATCCCTGCTTGCAGATAAATATCAGGACACCGAGTTGGAAAGCACATGGGCCCTGATTGCTGAATTAAGAGAAGGGCACTGGGGCCCCCGCAGGGGGAGAAGGGGAAGGAAGACTGATAAGGTTGCCAGTGTTGGGATGGGGGGACACAGAGCCCAGATCCAGGCTCCAGATGACAGTTACAGATGTCAGGAGTAACAGTTTCCATCCTTCCTAGCCCGTACCCCAGGGATGCCCCAGTTTCTCTGGTGAGCCTTCCTCAGAAACCCATGGCTGGGATCTAAAGTTTCCTGCTCTCCTCTAAGGAATATTTAATTTCCATAGTACAGGCTGTTTCCCTTCCAGAAGAACTCGTTTCCCCTCCTGGCTTATCTGATTATGGGCCTCTCCGAGAGCAACTTGTCACCTATCACTTTCCACAGAAGTGAGCATTAGAAGTTGGGGAGCTGTGAGGGGGGCTCCTGAGGAGCCGGTGACGCTGGGAGGGGGGCTGGGAGGAGAAAGGCAAATTCAGTGCAGGAGGCCAAGGAAAGGAAAAGCAGTCTATCCTGGAACAGCACCAGCCAAGTCAGGGTTTTGCTAGCGGAGAGAAAGTACTCTCGTGTGGCACTTTCCCTCCATCACCCACCTTAACTCTCCATAAGGCTTGGGTTCCACAGGGTCTCAGTGAATGGGTAGGCTGCGTTTATGACTGTGTTACAGAAAGGCTAGCTCAGCCAAGAAAGGGAAAGTGGCCTGTCCTGGTAGGTCATACTGCCAGAGGCTGGTCAATCCAGTCCTCAAACCCACCTCTTCCAGGTTATCACGTTGGGTCAGCAGTGTAGGGCACAGCTGGCAGAGAGCTGCAGCTCAGAGGGGCTAGGGAGGGAGACGCCTTGCATCTTCATGTCAGGATTGCTCACTAATGGCATGGGAAGATGTTATGTGACAGATGTGTGGACGGTGCTCTGACTTCTGCGGCTCTAATCAATGCCCTTGACTGAGGCGCTATCCATGGCAATGGTGTCCAGTATCTGGGATGGTTTGGGGGCACTCTCAGCCTACTTTGTTTTTGTAAGCCCTCAATTCCTTTTGATGGTGAGAGCTGGTTAGGACCAAATTGGATGATGTCTGTGATCATGCGGGCATGAAATAAACTTTCAAGACACATTGGTTCCATTCTTCCAGAAAATGGGAATACATATTTGAGCACACTGAATATATATATGTGACTATGCTCAATATGCATATTCAATGTGCTCAAATGCGTATTCCCATTTCCTTGAGTAATATGCAACTGGCCAGCTGGGCATGGTGGCTCACGTCTGTAATCCCAGCACTTTGGGAGGCCAAAGTGGGCGGATCACTTGAGATCAGGAGTTCAAGACCAGACTGGCCAACACGGCGAAACCCAGACTCTACTAAAAAAAAAAAAAAATTAGCCAGGCATGGTGGCATGTGCCTGTAATCCCAGCTACTTGGGAGGCTGAGGCAGGAAAATCACTCAAACCCAGGAGGCAGAGGTTGCCCTTGCACACTGCAGCTCTACCCTAAGTTAAACCTGTTGAGGAAATAAGATTGAATGCTAGGGCCAGGTTTGTTCGTTGGGCTCCTTCACTCCAAGATGACAATGCCAAGGATATGGAGAGTGGAGATAAGGAGGCAGGGGAGAGGTCTGGTGCTGCAGGAAGTGCACTGAGCGCTTTAAGGCATTCCAGCCCCTAAGCACCCTCACCCTGGGTCCATGGTTCCATCAGTGGTTCTCCAAGGGTGGTCCCGGCAGCAGCATCACCTGGAAACCAGTTAGAAGTGCATATTCTCAGGCAACACACAGGTCTTTGCTGAGTATGGAAAATAGGCTATGAAGTTTCAACCAGACATCATGCCCCAGTTTTCTGTATCCGTATGAGAGACAGTGATGCCTGCTCTGAGCTAATATTATACCCCCTAATATTTAGCACAGTGTCCCTTTGAATTTATGGCCAAATTCAGTGTATCTTGAGATCAGTGTGAGTGAAAGCTCTCTGCCCTGGAACTCCTGGTTCAGGTCCCTCTGCTACCATCAGGGTGACGTACAGAACATCCTGACTCTCCCAGGGCCTCCAATTCACCTTTTGCACATGGAGGGAGGCCTCACATCTGCCCTGCATGGACCTCCCATGTTCTTCCAGCCCTGACTGCTGGGGCATGCAGGACAGGACATTGCGGGCGAGGCTGGCTCTGGTGGCACAGCTTCCCCAGGGAGTCAGGCAGCCATCCTGGCTGACCTCCAACATGCTGACCAGTCACCATGGGCCACAGGGGGGCGCGGTTCATGGCTCTGCTGGCTTCTGTGCTGCATATTTTAGAGGCCGCCCTGAAAACTTTTGCAGCAGCCAGCATCTCAACTCCCTCTCTTCCTCTGATCTCAGTGGAAACAAGTTGGCCACATCAAAATGCCTTGTGAAGGAGATTCAAGGCTCTTTGTGGGCCCAGCTATTTCCTGGAGGCCCAGCTGGCCAGTTGACTTCCTATGGCTCAATTTGCCATGGACAGCCCAGCTAGCGCCTTCTGTCCCCACAGTTATTAGCACTGCCTCCTTTCACATTCAAGTGTGCCTGAATTTGGAAGATAAGTGTATGGTGACCTTCCCATGGGGCAGAGTGGCCTTCCCAGGAATAGGAGTTTGCATCTCACTGTACCAAGTTCAGGGTCACAGACCCACCTTAGGCCAAAATATGAGTAAAGGTTGGAGCCTTTGGGATTCACCCACCTGATTTACAGCCACCAAATCAGAGGCAATGTTTCGCCTCCTTTCCAGTGATTGGTATCTCTGAATTTACTCACCCCCACCTCCTAGACCAGTGGTTCTCCAAGTGTGGTCCCGGCAGCGGCATCACCTGGAAACCTGTCAGAAATGCACATTCTCAGGCCCCACTGCAGCCCTACTAGACTGGGAACTCACAGGTGAGGCCCAGCAATGTGGGTTTTCACAAACCCTGCAGGGTGTGCTGACACTGCTTGATACTGAGAACCACTGCCCTCAACTGTCCCCAACGCTAGAGCTGACCCAGAAACTCCAGGCCTGTGCCTCCTCCACCTATTAGAGATAAGAAGCTGAGGACCATCGCAGGGCACACTGTACCCTGAATCCACACAGCAGTGATGCCTGCCCCCCACCTGTACTGCATCCAGTGATCTACTTTCTGACCCTCAGGAATTAGGTCAGTTGATCTTAGCAAGGCACTTTCTCCTCTGGGCTTCAGTTTCTTCATCCGTACAACTGAAGGATTTGCTTAGATGTCCTTTTGGGTCTGGCATTCTCAAATGCTATGCCAAATGATATGTCCATAAATCCTCCTCCAGACAACATCCACGTTTCTGTGAGAGTCTTGGTGACAGTGAAGAAAAGGCTCAGGCCATGCCCAGAAAAGGGTCTTCTGGAGACCCCTCAAATCCATCTTAGAATCAGACTCTTAAATTAAAAGAGATGGCCGGGTGCATTGGCTCACATCTATAGACCCAGCTACTCAGGAGGCTGAGGTGGGAGGACTGCTTGAGCCCAGGAGTGCAAGGCTGCAGTGAGCCATGATTGTGTCACTGCCCTCCAGCCAGGATGACAGAGGAAGACCCCATCTCGGGGCGGAGGTCGGGGCGGTGTGTGTGGAAAAGAGGCTTTAGGTAGTTGGTCAGCCTCAGGACCACTGACCTTTTGTGCTCTCGGTTGTGGGCTGTCCTGTGCATTGTGGGATATCTAGCAGTGTCCCTGGTCTCTACCCACCAGTTGACAGTAGCACTCCCACATGCTTCCCTTGAATTCTGCCTCTTCTCCCCAGGGCAGGAATCTCCTGCGCTGCTGGCACCGTTTACAGGACATCAGCAAAATCGCTCATGGCCTCAGGAGTTCCACCAGTGTGACCTCCACCCTGGCCCACCCCTCGAGAAATTTCACCCAATCCAGTTTGCAAGCAAGGGTGGGGTTAGCCTGCCTTTGCTGCTTCCTAATTATGTGACCTTGTACAAGTTACTCAACCTCTCTGAGCCTCACTCTTCTCATCCATAACACAGGAACCACGACACCCACCTCACTGGGATGACTGTGTGGCGTGGATGGGATGCACGTGAGACACCTGTCTAGTTGGCACTCAATGATGTCAGTGTGCAGAGAAAATGGGAATCATGCTGCCGTTTATTTTCTTCTTCTTTTCTTCTGCCTCTAAATTACAATTTCATCTTCAATCCCCTAAGGCAGAATTGCCTCAGGGGAGGTTCCCGTCGTTTTGTTGGGATTTTCTTTCCCAGTAAGCACAGCTGCCTGCTACCATTGGTGCAGGTAATGCTGGAAGGACATTTCCGAGCAGTTTCGGGGGTGGAGGAGAATCGGGTTTTGTGGATACACCCAGCTCAGCCTAAGGAAACAGGGGAACCCAGACCACAGTCTCGGGGCCTTGGGGTCAGCCAGGACATGAAGAAAGGCCCTGCCCCTGAGTAGAATGGATGACCAGGACCAGGACAGACATGAGATGTTCTGTTTGACAGAAGCCACCTCTACTCGGCTCCAGTGTGGACACAGGGTCAGCGTGGCTCCCAGTCACTCAAGAGAAGCTGAAAACCTGGATTTTTAGGAAATGAAATTCCCAGATTTTTTAAAAACAGTGTGTCAATTTGAAGTTTCTGGTAGAGAGAGACAGACCCTAAAATAACTCGGTAACTCAGTATTTACTCAAAACAATTCTATGAAACAGGTACTATGATTATCATCCCAGTTGAGGAAACGGAGGCACAGAGAGGTTAAATACTATCCTGGAGACATACAAGTAGAGGTGGATTTGGGGAGAGCCCAGCGCAGGAGGGGTTAAAGGGGGAACTACAGGCCCTTGTGTTAAATAAGAGGAGACAGAGCCAATTTTTCTACCATAACAGTAAATTAGCCCCAAATTAAGCCAATACCCAGTTCTTATTGCTTCTGTAGAGAATTAATAAACCATGGCATCTTCTGAAAGTGGGGAAGCCAGCAGCTCAGACAGATGTCAGGAAGCTCTTTACGAGGCTGGGGATGTTCTGCCCGAGCAAGTAAAATGGTGATGATGGTTATGCCACAAACATGCAGAGAGGGGGAAGTGGCGGGGGCTGCCCTGCCTGTGCCCACTCCCGGCTCGGCTCAGAAGTGTGCCCACCACGAGGAGCAAGGCCCTGCAGTAGTCGGCTCTCAGGGCGTTAATGGCTGTGGCCTCCCAGAGAACACTCTGGAATATTTTAGGTTTATATTTTGCAGATGGTGTGCCAAGTCATTCCCTCATTCTGCCTATTAGATGGTTAGTTTCCTTTTTCTAGTTAAAGGATTAACTAGAATTATCAGTAATCATGAGCTTCCCCCCAAGGACAGGTCAAAGGAAATTAATGGAAACTGCAGCAATGGAGACATGGGTTAGTTCCACAAAAGGAATTCCTGACTGGGAGAATTCGCCCTGGCACAGGTTCCTGGGAGGTGGAATTAGAACCTGTCGTGGAACCTAGGCAGAGCTGGAAATCCCTGCAGGCTCTGGCTCAGAGTGGAGAATACAGGCAAAAAGCAGAGTTAGGAGGTGAGGCGGGTTAAATACTTCACCATAAAGAGTTTCAGAAATATTTCAAAGGCTCACATTCAGATGTGAGCCTTTGAAATATTTCAGCCTGATCTTTTCATGTACAGATGAGAAAACTGTGATGCAGACCGGCCAGTGACTTGCTAAGGGTCACGCAGCTAAGTAACAGCAAAGGTAGAACGCAGGGCCCCGGTCCCTGCCGTGGTTCCCCAGCTTGGATCTAGTAATGCTCACTGTAGATAAGATGACAGGCTTCTCAGGTTCTCGGTTCACGGGACTATAAAATGGAGTCCTGGGCTTGGCACATCACAGTGCAATTGTCTATTTACAAGTTTATTCCCCGTCTCCAATGGAGGTGAACACCTCAAGGATGGGGACCATGACTTCCTCATCTTTGTCACTGGGTGCCCTCCACATGGCCTGACATGTATGGGGTCTTCAGTAAGTATAGAGGGATCGAGTGAAGACAACTTTGAAGATCCTGAGGCATAGCTCCTGTGTCTGCAATCCCTGTGAAGTGCTTGACAAGATGGCCCTGTACCACAAGATGGTATCATTATTGTAAGAAACCTGGATTCTGGGAGTTGCATCAGATATGGCAAATACTATTTGCTAAGTCTAGGTGATGGGTATATGGGCATTCATGAGGCTATTCATTACATTAAAAACTATTATACTTTTCTGTTAGTTTAAATATTTTCATAATAGTAAAACAAAATTAATAGCAACCTAAAGTTTATTCCTAAAAACACTCATGCTCATGAAGCTTGGTTCTAGAACATAGCCACATCATTAGATATCATTATTCATAGCCATATCATTCAGCAGATGACTTCTGTTGCTGATAGAATGTTCTAGATTCTTCAGTGGCACAACAACTGAAGAAGACTCAGCCAGTGCCCTTAAGAAACTTGAAGATAAATGAGACTACAGCTGACATTGCCACAAAACAAGGCAGATGTGACTGCAGGGGAGATGTGGGGACAGCTGGGGTGGGCTGAGGCTCAGGCGCGGTCTGCGAGTTCTTCCACTGACCCCAACCCCTGACCAGCTCAGCCAAAACTAACCCACTGCACACACACGGTCACACCACAGACACATTTAGAGGCACCAAAGGCTGGCTAATGACCAGGGTCCCCGCTGAGGAGAGCTTGCGGCTCCTTGCCTCCAGCCCCCTTCATTTCCTGCTATGGAATATTTGCACATGTGACTGTAAGGTTTAAGTGAAACAAAAAGGAAAATGAGCTGCAAAAGGGCAGTCTGTGTGTGAAAAGAGACACACAGGATTATTGCCGTGGGGACTTGTTTTTGGAGAGGGAAGACAGCGCATTTATGGACTGCTGATGCGGTTACAAATGCCACTGCCAGCAGCATAGCATCTCAAGTCCAGGGCCATGGCTGATGCACATATTTGTAAGCTCCAGGGTGCAGCATGAGAACGTAGAAAATCACCAGATTTGGCATCAGACAGCACTGGATTCAAGTCTGGGCTCTACCACTTACTGGCAGTGTTCAGCAAGTTGCTTAGCCTCACTTTTCCCATTTGTAAAATGGGGTTAACCATGAGTATTTCACAGGGCTCATCTATGAATTTAATAAGATTTTATAGCACATAGAGTATGTGTCACAGCCTGGCATGGGGTAGGTGCTCAGTAAATGCTTCCTTACCCACCCATTCTTGCCCCTTTGCAAGGACAACTGATTGAGGTTATGAATATATGAAAGAGTGTGGGCGCCTGCCCAGTTTTTTGTTTGTTTTGGCTCAAAATATAGACACCCAAACCATCTTCTGTAGGTTTTCACCTTGCGTCCTGTGTGATAACAACCATCTCTCTGTGGAGGCACAGTCTTAGGCAAATGCTCAAATAGGTCAATGGGTGGTGATATCTCCTGAGTTAGTCTGAGTTCCTGCAAAGGCTAACTTGGAACAAGGATTCGAGTATGTAGCCTTTGTTTAGGGGCAACCCCAGTAAACACTAGCAGGGAAGTGAGGAAGTGAGACATGGAAAGGAATGAAGCCAATGAAGGAAGTGTCAATATGCAGGTTACCACTGGGGGCAACTGGATAACAACTAGGGTGCTCAATCTTTCAGGGGAATTCTGGGAGACAGTGTAGAACATACCTCAGAAGTATCTACCTTCTGTGTGAGGGAGCTGGGGTATTTATCCTCCAACTCCCATCTATCAATGGGAGGAACCCCCCTTAGGGGTTGCTTCTGGACACATGAACTGGGAATTTTCAATCCACTACATGGTCACACCAAGAAAGAGCCTTCAGCCCCTCAGTTGTCGGTGCTTTCAATACAAAGTGGTAAAATGCTCTTAGCACATACTGAAATAAAGACCGGGGGTATTAATGAGTACCAATAGCACCTGCTATATTCCCTTACATGGAATTTCTTCCTAACAGTCACTTTAGCTTGGGTTTTGGTGACTTTGGGCCCCTGTTTACATTCATTTCCAGCCTGAGTTTTCTCATAATCTTCTAACATCTTTCAGCTCCAAATGAGTATGTAGTATGATCTACCGAGATGTGCATGATACGAATTGAGACTGTAAAATCCTTTAGAGGCGCAGCTTTTTTATCTTTCTCTTTTGCTGTGACTTTGGGCTAGTGGCATGCCCTCTCTAGCCTTTTCTTCTTCACCTGTAATATTAGGTTTGCTATGATGGCCTCGAGGCTCCCCATTCTGTGATTTTTATGCTGTCACCTGCCACCCAAAATCCCTGGTGCTGAGTGGAGTACATGTCAGGTATTCATAAAGGTTCACAGACTAAACAGACAAAGGCTCTTTTACTCCTCCAACTGGTGGAGTAATGGAGCCAGGCCTCCTCCAGGAGAGACTGCCAGCATTGGAGGACTGGTGGACAAGATGGCGGCCATTAGAAGCTGAACAGAGGAGCACTGAATTCTGGGAAGAAAGCTGAGGGCAGAAATAGTCAAATCTGTGTGGGGAGAACCCCCAGAGGTCACAAACCTACCCCGCTGCCTTTCAGCAAGACCGCACTTAAGCCCTTCAGTTGAAAACTCCGTGAGCTACTTTTAAAGACCTACAGAGAATTACATAACTCCTGACCCTCCCACTGTAAACCGGCAAGCCAGCTGTCCTGAAAAGTCAGAGACAGAATGAAAACTGCTCTGTAGTTTCAAGCCAAAATATCCCAGTCTCAGCTAAGTGGACAGTTCAAGTGACACAGGGCGTGGGTTTCACCTAGAACCCTCCAGGAACTGTCTGCCCTCCTCGTTTAGGGCCAGGAGTTGCCCAGAGCCCCAGTCACTTAGTCTCTTTCTTTGGCTCCAGGCTCACTGGAGATGGTGAACAGCTGTTTGCTCTTCTGAGTGGAGGAGCCTTTCATATACTTGAGGACATTTTAAATCATCTCTTAATGATGGTGGGAAGACTTCTTGTTATAGCTACCGCATGGATAAAAAGCATGGGCCATCCAGTACTAATGTTAAATTTATCTGAGCTGTGGATGTGCAGGAGTAAGGCAGGAACTGAACAAGCAGAAGAGTCTTGTTTTTAATCCTTTGGCTTCAGGCAAGGAGACTGTTCAAAAGCATACATTTCTTTAAAAGACTAAATTACTAGCAGCAGTCTACTTGTGGGTGATAAAAAGATCGACGACTTTTATTTCTGTGTATTTGGCCATGAATAATTTTTATAACCAGGAAAAAAAAACCAGACTGGAGTGCAGTGGCTTGATCACAGCTCACTGCAGCCTCAAACTCCTGGGCTGAAGCAATCCTCCCACCTCAGTCTCCCAGCTATCTGGGATTCTAGGCACGCACCATCACATCTGGCTAATCTTTAAAAATTTTGTAGAGACAGGGTCTCCCTGTGTTGCTTTAGGCTACTCTCCAACTCCTGACCTCAAGTGATCCTCCTGCCTCAGCCTCCCAAAGTACTGGGATTATAGGCGTGAGCCACGGCGCCCAGCCTGGGCAGCCTTTTGAGACAGTGGTGAGATACGGTAATAAGAGGGAGGCCGAAGGAGAAAAGTCAAGGAGGAAATGACTGAGATTTCTCCGGCATCACCTAACAAAACTGCCCCGATCTTGTTGGCACCAGGGCCTGGTTTCATGGCAGACAATTTTTCCACCGCTGGGGAAGGTGGGGGTCGGTTTTGGAATGAAACTGTACCACCTCAGATCACCGGGCATTAGTTAGATTCTCATAAAGAGTGCGCAAGCTAGATCCCTCTCATGCACAATTCACAACAGGGTTCAGGCTCCTGTGAGAATCTACTGCCACCGCTGATCTAACAGGAGGTGGAGCTCAGGCAGCAAGGGTTGCTCACCCACCATTCACCACCTGCTGTGAGGCCTGGTTCCTAACAGGCCACGGTGGGGGTAGGGGTGGGATGGGGGCACTGGGAATCCCTGGCCTAACACGTAACAGGCAAGCTACTATGATGTGGAGAATGCTATTACTTTCCCAGTTTGTCTTAAATAGCTTTCCTTTATCACAAGGAAATAGTAGTTGGCAGATAGACACAGCATCTCCTACAGAAACTTCAGAAGGAGCAGTGTGTGTTAGAACTTTGTTGAATCTTACAGCAAGTTAAAAGTATCTTTGGCTTTCGGAGTATGACTGAGGTTTAAAGGGGATGCCCTCACTTGCCTGGGATGGGAGGAATTCCCAAACATGAATACACTCAACAAAAAAGCATACATGTTGGGGAAGAATTGATAATAAAATGTTAGGTAAAAAAAAGCAAGCCATAAAATACTATATACACTGAGAGCACATGTATGAAAATTCTATATTTATAGAGATACGGGCTCAAAAGATCAAAATAGCTGCTTTGTTGAGTTAATGAATTATAGGAAAGATTTTTCAAAAAGTTCTTAATGTAACTGTGGTCCATTCAGGGTTTTTTAACCCAACATTTTATTATGAAAATTATCAAACCTACAGCAAAACTGCAAGAATTTTATACTGACCATCCATTTGCCTGACACATAGACTCTGCCTTTAAGGTTGTTCAGTTTCTAAACTATTTTAAAGTGTTTTAAGCTTTTGTTTTCTATTATATAATATTTGGCACTTACATTAAGTATAAGCTATAAAGGTTTAACTACACAATGAACACTTTAAGAATCAGAACATCATCTGTAATACCAGCAATTTGTGAGGCTGAGGCAGGATTTCTTGAACCCAGGAGTTGGAGACCAGCCTGGGCAACATAGTGAGACCCTGTCTCTAAAAGCAAATGAATAAATAAGAATCAGAACACCACCTTCACTCTTACAGTTCCCCATGTGCTCTTTCCTGTTCTCAACCCATTTGCCTTCCCCCAGGATAGCCACATCCTGAATTGTGGGTTTATTATTCTTTCTCACCTTTCTGGTAACTTTTATGTATGTGCCTGTGTTGCACAGGGCAGACTAGGTCATGCTGCAGAAACAAAACACTCTAAAAATCTCGACCGCTTAACACAACAGCAAACATTTTTTTCTTCCTCAAGCAAAACCTATCTCCTGCAGGTCCAGCTGGCCTTCCTATCCTCCATGCAGCAACTCCACAATCCAGGCTGCTTTGACCTTATGGTCAAAGCCACCACCTAAATATGAGGCATTCTGCAAGATCACTTCAGCAGCAATGAGCTGCTTCAGCCCAGGAGTGACTCGTGGCGCTTACAGTCACAGCTTGTTGGCCAGGACAGCTACACGGCCTCACTTGTCTGCCAGGGGAGAGAAATGTGATCCTTCCATGTGCCCAGGAGAGGAGCCCAGGATAGATACAGGTGAACCCTGGAAACCTCCTCCGTATTAGCCCTGAGCAACATATTATTTACTTTTTACTTGGGTTTTTGAGCTTTACCAAGAAAAATAATCATCATCATGTGCTACACAGTCCTCTGCAAGCTGCTTTTCCTCATCCATGGTAAATGTCTCTAACATGTACTCATGTTATTGTAGGTAGCTGTATTCTCATTCATGTTCACTATTGTATAGAACTCCATTGTGTGAATGATATGCCTCCATGTTTTGTCCATTCTCCTATTGAGGGATATTGGAGGTTCCTGTCTTTTGCTATTTTAAACAATATACTGTCAGGTATAGGTCTCTCGGTGCAGATGCACAGGAGATTCTCTAGAGCACAGGTTGCTCAGCTTTTTTAAACTAGAATTTTTAATGAGAAGTGAAAGAAAAAGCAGCTGCAAAAGGTGGGAGGTTGATTATCCTTTCATAGTTATCCCCTTTTACAGATGAGGTGTTCTGACATGCCCTGTCCCTCATGCACCATGACTGCCGTATCTTCTCACAATTAACATCTGCATTTGGCTAGCTGTGGCAAGAAAGAACTAAAATGCCCCCAAATTAGAACAAAGCAGTGCATAAACTGTAGTACCCAACATTTTATGGTGCTTTACAGAATGCATTAACCCATCTGTTTCACTTTACCACTACCAAAAATTCTCGCATCAACCCTGGTAGGTGAAGAGGGAGGCATTTTTGTCATCCCAAACCTGAGGTCAGGTGAACTCAATGACTTACCTGTAAGTAGAGGCACAACCTAGATATTTTGACCATAGTTTTTAGTTTTTATGCTGGAGAATGTGATCGTTTAAGTACTTGGCCGATTTTCTCTTGGTATAATGCTTCATTTAATATTTTTAAAGGTTATGAAAGTGAGACTTCTCAAACTTTAATGCTCACACCAATCACCTGGGGATCTTTATAAAGTGGAAGTTCCAAAAATTCTAAATCAGTTGATCTGGAACAGAGCCCAAATCTACATTTCTTTTCTTTTTTTTTTTTTTTTTTGAAACAGAGTCTCACTCTGTTGCCCAGGCTAGAGTGCAATGGCATGATCATGGTTCAATGCAGTCTTGACCTTCCAGGTTCAAGCAATCTTCCCACCTGAACCTCCCGTGTATCTAGGCCTACAGGCAAGCACCACCATGCCTGGCTTTTTTTTTTTTTTTTTTTTTTTTTTTTTTTTTTTTTTTTTTTTTTTTTTTTTTTTTTTTTTTTTTTTTTTTTTTTTGGTAGAGACAGATTCTTGCTATGTTGCCCAAGCTTATCTCAAACTCCTGGGCTCAAGCAATCCTTCTACATTGACCTCTCAGAGTGCTAGATGTGAGCCACCACGCCCAGCCCAAATGTGCATTTCTAACCAGTTTCCAGGAAATGCTGATGCTGCTATCCAGGAACCACATTTTGAATAGTAAAAATTTAGAGGGTTGGTAATAAGGATTAAGAGCAATCAATATTTTGTTCTTGTTGTTTTGAGATGGAATCTTGCTTTGTTGCCCAGGCTGGAGTGCAGTGGCGTGATCTCGGCTCACTGCAACCTCCGCCTCCCAGGTTCAAGTGATTCTCCTACCACGGCCTCCTGAGTAGCCGGGTTTACAGGCATGTGCCACATGCCTGGCTAATCTTTGCATTTTTAGTAGAGATAGAATTTCACCATGTTGGCCAGGCTGGTCTTGAACTCCTGACCTCAAGTGATCTGCCCACCTCAGCCTCCCAAAATGCTGGGATTACAGGCGTGAGCCACTGTGCCCAGCCAGCAATCAGTGTTTTAATCTGTGTCACACAACTGCAATATTTTAATAACCTGGTGAAGAATTGTGGAGAATTTTCATTTTCTCCATGCTTTGATCTTTGGTGTTATTTCCTTATTAGGTTGAAAGGACAAGGTTTGAGGGAGAAAGGAGGGGAACAGATGAAGTGGTTTGGGCTTGATTTGGGTTCTGCTCCAGACAGAGGCACCCACAGAGGGGGGTGCACAGCTTGAAGAGCAGACCAGGTTGGAAACAGCACCACTGCTCAGAAAGCTGCCAGTCATTCAAACAGGAATCCCACAGATAAAACATCTCAGCATGCAGCCCAGGAAATTCAGTTCTCTCCTTTCAAAAGCAAGCTCTCCTGAAAAGTTTATAAACATCCCATATCCCTGCACAAAGAAACACCAAGAAGAAAAGAACTTCACAATGAGAACTTGGAAGCCACACAGCACTGAGGGCCGTGGCCAAGCTTGAAGCAGCAGCAGCCAACACGAATCAACAAGGCTGCTGGACCCAAGTGGCAAGAAACGAGGCCCAAGTGCCGGGTCACCGAGAGCCCGGGGGAGTGGAAGGTGAGGGAGCAGACTGGGATAGCTGACGAGAAGATCAAAACAACTGAACCTAAAGAAAACAAAACAGGGGGTCAATAAAGCAACCGTCTGTCTCCTCGTGAAAGTAAACAAAGACAAAGGCGAAAAGAAGCAAAGAGAAACCAGATGCAAGGTTTGCCTTAAACCCCAGCAGTGGTGGCCAAGCCAGGCAGAGCAGGGCATTGGAGCAGACGAAAGCTTCAGGAAGCACTTGGGAGTGAGGAGGAGAGTAAATACAGTAACTGGAAGAATGCCGAATGGCGGTGGGGAGCATGGGGAGCCGGTGCCTCGCCCTTTAGTTCTGATTAGGGAAGGGGAGTTGGTACTAACCAGCCCTCGACGGACGTATTTGCGGACAATTATTAGAAAGCTGTTTTTTGGTTTCTTTTGTCTCTCTGAAGCTGCCCGTATGTTAATCTGTTTTGGAGCCTGAGAAAACAACACTGACTTCACCAAAACCCTTGAGCTTTTAAAAATAAGAAAACACCCTTCCCAAGCTTCCACAAGTTGTTTCGGTCCATTTTGAAAGTACGTATTTCTTTTCAAATGGGTATTACTCAGCAGTTTGGTTTATTTTTCTCCTCTCTCCAACAAGTATGCCTGTGTTTATACATGGAAGTAAGAAAACATGGATGGAAATGTTTAAGTCCCAAAATGGTGGCATTTAAGGGGCAGGGGTGAGGGGCTTGCCAGTTCTCACCTTTGGCTACAGTGTCATCCATTTCAGAAATGCTATTCCTCCTTGTGCAAACCTCAGCCTCCTTGAAGCTCTCCTTCTCTCCACGTGACCCTCACCCTGCCCCACTCCTTGAAGGGTGAAAGGGTGCTCCTGGCGCAGAAGGACCAGCTGTCCTCCCTCTCTCCCTGGGCCTTGCTCTTCCCTCCCACTCACCGTCCCCCTCCCCTGGTTACTGCTACCCAGTGTTTTCATCATACTTCTTGCTCCATATTTAGGAAAGGTAGATTTGTGCGGTCACTCTCCTCATCCAAGCCCTGTAAACTATATCAATGTCATTGTTTAATAGCTCCCAGACCCTACGCCTGTAGGTCAATACTGATGGGTATTACTGTCCTAGATATATCCTCAAATTAAACTTTGGGCTCTTGTCCCAAGATATCAAGGGAGAAGAGGCCACAAGCATAGTCTGTGAGGGTGTCATCCATCAGGCTTTCCCTCATGCACTTTGGTGGGTCCCCTCTAAGCCCCTGCTTATAACATTTGCTATGGCCTGAATGTGTCCCCCAAAATTCATGTGTTGGAAACTGAAGCCCTAATGCAACAGTGTTGAGAGGTGTTCTGGTCATGAGGGCTCTGACCTCAGGAATGGATTCACTCCATTCTAAAAGAGCTTGACAGAAGGAGCTTGGTCCTCTTGCCCTTCTGCCCTCTGCCACATAAGGAAATAATGTTCCTCCACTCTGGACTGTGCATTCATAGTGCCATTGTGAAAGGAGAGAGCAGCCCTCACCAACTGCTAGAGCCTTGATCTCAGACTTCCCAGCCCTCAGAACTGGGAGAAATAAGCTCTGTTCTTTATAAGTTAGCCAGTCTGTGGGTATTCTGTTACAGAGGCACAAATGGGCTAAGACAGCATTGCTCTAACCCACCTGTGCTCACCTTTCTCTTTTTCAAAGCCTACCCATCCTCATGGTCACCCTTAAGAAGCAGCTCTCCCAGCCAGCCATTGTGGCCCAAGCTCCCCAAGACATGGCCCACCAGAGGTGAGTCCCAGGAGACCTTCTGGCTTTTGAAAAATCCAGAGCTCACTTCATGCAAGACCCACAAGTGTACCTGGACACTTTAGTCTCAACATTCCAACTGGAAGAGCCTCATGTGTATACCTTTGGCCCAACAGGTAGAAGGCAGACTTGGCAGGGAATCTTTCTGTATGTGACCCACGGATATTTGATCTTTTCTTGGCTGATCACTGGGAAATGGGGGAAGAAGTTCTGTAGAATTAACTCATCTCTGGGGAGACTGTCAGGTATAATTATAATATGCACTCTGGCTTTTTTTTTCTGCAATCACAGAGAGTGAAATAGCATGGTCTTTTAAGGCACACATGTAGAAGTGCAGCCGACACATTTCCATTCTGTCTGTCCAGTACATCCTCCAGGAATCCTCCCATGACTCCAATCCCTACAGATGTCTCCTTTCTATACATGTCTCCTAGATGTCTGTAGGATAGTCCTATAGACGTCTCCTAGAGCAGGCTTTGGCAAACTATTGTCCTCATGCCAAACCTGGCCAAGCATCTGTTTTTCTAAATAAAGTTTTATTGAAACACAGTCATGCTTATTCATTTACATGTCTATGACTGCTTTTGTGCTTTAACAGGCAAAATGAGTAGTCACAACAAAGACTACCTGGCCCTTTAATACAAGAGTTCCCCAACCCTCCCATATGGTATCTTCTTCACAATTCAACACATAACTTCGTGCTTTGTGTAGTTATTTCACCTCTCCAATAAGCATCTGAGAACTCTGAAGTGCCGGAACTGTCTATGTCATGTGTTCTATTGTTCACCACCCCTTAGCATTTACAATAGTGCTAGTAATAATGAAATTTATCAAGTATTAAATAGCTGTATCAAGATGTTTCCCCTTTAGGTAACAGAAACTCTCCTCCAGACTTGCTCAATTATTGTGACATTTATTGTTTCACAGAACAGGAAGTCCAGAAGTAGAGCAGGGATCAAAAAGACCAGGTTCTTTTCATTTCTTTGCTCTATCAGCTTCTGTGCTGGTTCATCCTAATACTGTTTCCCCTCATGGCCCCAGCATGGCTGCCAACAGCCTAGAACCACAGCTTTCTTGTTCACATCCAGCAAGATGGGAGAAGAACAGGTGGGATGGGCTTCTTTTACTCAGAAACTCTGAGTGAGCCTCTCCTTGACTTTCATTGGCCCAGATTGGCTTATACCTGCCTGGCATTGAGCCCATCTCTGGCAAGAGGGATGGAATTAGGATGACTGACTTAGGCTGGTTAATCATTTGAGGTATAGACTATGTTTTAAAATATTTCAAAAGTCAGATTATGATTTAATCACTAGGAATGTGGTGTATTTTGTACATCACCTATTCTTCATGGCATTGAAGCTGTTGTGAACATTCCCTTAGTGCTGCAGTCCCAAACGTACAGAGACTCTGCCCTCCCAAATTATACCTAAAATGACCCAAAACATATTTTCCACATATTACACATTTATATTCCAAACCAAAAATATCCAATTCTAATATATTTCAGGACTCTGAATTTACTAAACACAGAGATTTTTCCTAATACTTTCATTTCTAGACATCTTCACAGGACCCTTCTCCCGAACACCCCCAACTAATTGGAATTCCAAAGGGCCAGACACTATTTAAGGTCATGAAAAAAATATCTGATACGTCTACAAATGCTATGCCTACTTTAATACACTGCTAACTAGTGTAGCTGACTTTGAACTAGTGCTCAGACTTTTCCCTGAGGTTGCTGGGATGTTATTTCATTCCTAGAAACAAAAATGGAAGGCAGGCAGGCAGGCAAATAATTCCTCCCAGAAAAGAACAAAAAAGGCAACCCCAGTATCACTTCGCCCCATTGCATAACAACATAAAGAAACACTGGGAGATGGTTTTAATCAAACTGCTGCCATGATTTCAGATTTAATTAACTGCTGCCAAGAAAGCTGTGGCCAGTTGTGAAAGCTCTATCTGTACAAAGGTTGGCAAGGCCTGGACCAAGCATTCTGCTCAAGGAACAAGGACCCCCAAATAGCAAGCCCGAGATGAGGAAATGGCAGCCCTTCCAGAACGTGTTACACAAGGTGCTAAAAATCTACCTAGATGCAGCCATCACCTGTCTCATCACCTTCAGGGGACCAGGGACCAGGCCCAGACTAAGCCGTGCTGAAGAGAAGGAGCTTGTATTTCTTACATGTGCAGGAAGAGGGAAGCAGGGCTGCGCTGGTGTACACAGTAGCATGTCAGTGGCTGCGCCGGGGTGAATTATAGGTTGGAGACCTGACAGTGGTCTTCTCACAGGGAAAGGGCACGAGCCTCGTCTGAGAACCATCGCCCCTCTCCCAGGGAAGCTATATGTCTGCCGCCCCTGGTGAGGCCCAGTCCAGGGAGGGTGAAGACTGCTATTAAATTATGTCACTTTGATATAAGGGCCTCTGTCTAAAAATTCAGTGTTGAATCACGGCATGCTTGACTTGAACAATATTGAGGTGAGTGGCCCACGTCCCCTGGGTAGGTCAGTCCAGGTCTGGACTCCCATGTGATGATGACATTGTTGCTGACGTAAATAATAAGTATGATTTATTTGTTCAAGCCCCATTTCCCAGTCAGGAGTGGTTTATGGGGCTGACTACCTGCAAATTGCAAAGTGGAAAGTTTATGGGGCTGATTTATGGAGAAAGTAAAGGACTACCTTTCTACACAGAAGACAACTAAATGCCTCCTAAGGCAAGGTCTTCTTCTTATCAGGCTGGTTTTCGCCTCCCAGAGCCTGTCCTGCCCTTGAAGACAGAGTCACTGTAGTATCTCATTGGTGCCCAGTGCTCACCATGATTCCCCGTCATGGTTGCTAGTAGCTCAACTTGGGACGTCCCCATCACTGCCACATCACTACTGCACACCTGCCACCATTGTGCTGTCACCCCCATTACCAGCCTTGTCACCATCAGCATTGTTCTAGCCTTCATCATAACCTGCCACCGCCATCATAACCGGCCATTGTTAATACGCCATTATCATCCCCCACAACCATTGTTAATACTGTGACTGCATAGTTGTCCAGGTTCTTTGTGTGTTAAACAAAGAATTGAACAAAACACACAGAGTAAAAAAAAAAGAAGCAACCAAAGGCAAAGCAATGGGATGGAGTAACAAAAGCACAGATTTATTGAAGACAATTCACAGACTGGGAGCGGGCTCAATAGCCTCTTCAATTAGGGTTTTCATTAAGCTAAAAAGAATCTAGCAACGCCCTTTGGTGTTCCCCAGAGGCCTCCAACTGGCCACACCCCCAGGAAGGGTGACTGGTCCATGACCAATCAGAGGCTGAAGTGGCTTGTTACCATGGCAGCAAGGATGTGGCCAATATGCTGCACCTGCTGCTCTCCTGCTATTCCCTTGCTTCTGCCTCAATCCCTGGTCACCCCAATTCCCTATTCTCCTACCTCAGTACCATTCCTCCACCATCAAAACCTCCACCAGCTGCTCTGCTGCTGCCTTCACAATTCTCTGAGTCATTTTGGAGGGTAGTAAATTGTATTAGTCTGTTTCCATACTGCCGTAGTGACACTGACCAAGACTCGATAATTTATAAGGGAAAAAGGTTTAATTAACTCACAGTTTAGTATGGCTGGGGAGGCCTCGGGAAACTTAAAATCACAGT
>PVKP010018884.1:0-43499 GCA_004027715.1 Plecturocebus donacophilus | reverse complement strand
GGGGGAGAGGCTGGGGAATGCGGCACTGGTTTGTCTGTTTTCCTTCTGAGGCAGACTGTAAGGTGGTCTACAAAAGGCAGAGGCTGGGACTAGAAAGAGGTGCCTAAGGAGAGCAGCTGTGAGAAATTCACAAGGCATCTGGCCCCCTATGAGGACTGCCAAGTTAAGGCTGGAAAGCACGTATTGGTACCTGTTCCCACTTGTGATTAACTAATGCTCTCCCATAAAGCAGAAGCCAACACTCAGAAGCAGAGAAAACACATCTGTATCCTCAATACTAGAACAACTGTTGGCTATCAACAGGCCCTCAGTAAATATTTCTTGAATGAGCAAATAAACACAAAGGTTACACTGATCTAGAACCGGGGAGGGGTGAGGTGGTTGGGACCAAAGAATGAAAGATAAAGGTAACTGAGGGTGTGGTAAGAGTGTCTTGAGATCACCGTCCATGAAGTCCAAGGTGGACAGAGAAAGACGTGAAGGCAGAAAGGATGTCCTAGACTGGAAGTGTAGTTGACCCAAACTAGGTGATACAAAATTGAAGAATGAATGACAATTTATAGGTGTTTAGAAAATTTGTCGGTTCTGAAATGAAAGCAGCAGATCTTTAGAGGAAAAGACCCACGTGACAGAAGACCAAGGTTCAAGTGATTCTCCTGAGGCCAGTATTTTGAGATGCTGTGTGCCTGTAGTCCTAGCTACTTGGGAGAGACTAAGGTGGGAGGATCTCTGGAGTCTAGGAGTTCAAGACTGCAGTGAGATATGATCTCGCCATGTACAGTAGCTTGTGTGATAGATCAAGACCCTATCTCTAAAAAATAACAGGGTGCTCGCTTCGGCAGCACTATACTAAAATTGGAACGATACAGAGATTAGCATGGCCCCTGCGCAAGGATGACACGCAAATTCGTGAAGCATTCCATGTTAAAAAAAAAAAGAAACTTAGGAAAGACAAAAATATGGGCAAAATAAGCAGTTATAATAGAGGACATACAAATGGCAGGCATTATACATATATGCACACACATATACCTATATATATATATGCACATATGTATTTGTGTGTATGTATAACTTTCGCTTATCTTTCATGCTGGCAAAAATTTAAATGACCAGGCCAGGCTTCGTGGCTTATGCTTGTAATCCCTGCACTTTGGGAGGCTGAGGTGGGCGGATCACTTGAGGTTAAGAGTTCCAGGCCAGCCTGGTCAACATATAGTGAAACCTTGTCTCTCCTAAAAAAAAGAAAAAGGCTGGACGCAGTGGCTCACGCCTGTAATCGCAGCACTTTGGGAGGCCAAGGTAGATGGATCACGAGGTCAAGAGATCAAGACCATGCTGGCCAACATGGTGAAACCCCGTCTCTGCTAAAAATACAAAAATTAGCTGGGTGTGGTGGCGCACACCTGTAGTCCCAGCTACTTGGGAGGCTGAGGCAGAAGAACTGCTTGACGTGGGACGTTGCAGTGAGCCGAGATTGTGCCACTGCATTCTAGCCTGGTGACAGAGCTACACTCTAAAAAAAAATAATAAAATAAAATAAACAACCACTAATATCTAATATCAAGTATTAGGGAAGTATGGGCAAATGGCTATGGTATTCTTTTTAAAAAAAAAAAAAAAAAAGATGGAGTTTCACCATGATGGCCAGGCTGGTCTTGAACTCCTGACCTCAGGTGATCCACCCACCTCAGCCTCCCAAAGTGCTAGGATTACAGGCGTGAGCCACGGCGCCCAGCCTGGCTATGGTATTCTTACAAGGTTGGTGGGAATATAAATCACTTTAGAACAATCTGTAAGTACATATTAAAATTTAAAACCTGCATTTCCTGTGACCCAGCAACTGAGTCTTTCAGTATTCACCCTAGAGAGGCTGGGCATGGTTGCTCACGCCTGTAATCTCAGCACTTTGGGAGGCTGAGGTGGGCAGATCACCTGAGGTCAGGAGCTCAAGACCAGTCTGGCCAACAAATCTCATCTCTACAAAAAAAATACAAAAAATTAGCCGGGTGTGGTGGTGCATGCCTGTAATCCCAGCTACTTGGGAGGCTGAGGCAGGAGAATAGATTGAACCCGGGAGGCGGAGGTTGCAATGAGCTGAGACCATGCAATTGAATCCAGCCTGGGCGACAAGAGCAAAACTTCACTAAAAAAAAAAAAATTCCTGTTCTGCCTGATTGAAAAAAAAATTTTTTTTTTTAATTAAAAAAAAGCCAGGCGTGGTGGCTCACACCTGTAATCCCAACACATTGGGAGGCCAAGGCGGGCAGATCACAAGGTCAGGAGTTTGAGACCAGCCTGACCAACATGGTGAAACCCCGTCTCTACTAAAAATACAAAAATTAGCCGGGAGTGGTGGTGGGTGCCTGTCGTCCCAGCTACTCGGGAGGCTGAGGCAGGAGAATCACCTGAACATGGGAGGGAGAGGTTGCAGTGAGCTGAGATCGCACCACTACACTCCAGCCTGGGCGACAGATGGAGACTCCATCTCAAAAAAAAAAATCTATCTATATATAGATATGTATTATATATAAATAATGTATATGTCTGTGTGTGTGCGTATATATATATATGAACCCTAGAGAATCACTCCCACATAACACTAAGAGGCATAAAGAATTTTCACTGAAACATTGTAATAGAAACAGTTGGAAACAATCTGTATGTCCAACAACAGAATGCTTAATAAACTGTGATACATCCATACTATGGGATACAATATAGCAGTTATTAAGAATGAGATCGCTTTATATTTACTGATAGGCAAGTTCTCTGAAACATGTTAAGTGTAAAAAGAAGATGTGGAATAGGCCGGGAGCCGTGGCTCACGCCTGCAATCCAAGCACTTTGGAGGCCAAGGCGGGTGGATCATCTGAGGTCGGGAGTTCAAGACCAGCCTGACCAACATGGTGAAACCCCGTCTTAAAAAAATAAAAAATAAAAAAAAAGAAGATGTGGAATAATACAAACCATGTGATACTTTTTTTTTCTTTTGAGACAGGGTCTGGCTCTATTGTTTAGCCTGGAGTGCAGTGGTGCCATCATGGCTCATTGCAGCCTTGATCTCGAGGGCTCAAGTAATCTTCCCACCTGAGCCTCCCCGCAGCTGGGACTACAAGTGTGTGCCACCACACCCAGCTAATTTTTTAGTTTTTGTAGAGACAGAGTCTCACTATGTTGCCCAGGATGATTTCAAACTCCTGGCTTCAAGTGATTTTCCTGCCTTAGCCTCCCAAAGTGCTGGGATTACAGGTGTGAACTACTATGCCTGGTCCATTTATGTTTTAAAAGTCTCATATAACTAGGTGGGTGTGATGGCTCACGCCTGTAATCCCAGCACTTTGGGAGGCCAAGGGAGGTGGATCTCTTGAATCCAGAATTCAAGACCAGCCTAGGCAACATGGTGAAACTGTGTCTCTTAAAAAAAACAAAAATTATCCAGGTGCGGTGGTATGTGCCTGTAGTCCCAGCTACTCTGGGTCCAAGGTGGGAGGACTGCTTGAGCTGGGAGGCAGAGGGTGCAAGGGTGCAGTGAGCCGAGATCATGCCACCACACTCCAGCCTTGGCAACAGAGGGAGACCCTGTCTCAAAAAAAGAAAGTCCCACATAACTATGTATTTCTACATGTAAATACATAGAACAAAGGCTGGAATGATACATAATCAAAATGAAACAATGTTTCTCTCTGGAAGGAATGGACCAGGACTTGGGATAATGGCAAGGAAGACTTTGGCCTTGTCTGTAGTTGTGTTTTTTTTTTTCTTTGAGAAGGAGTCTCACTCTGTTGTCCAGGCTGGAATGCAGTGGTGTGATCTCAGCTCACTGCACCTCCACCTCTCTGCCTTCTGTGTTCAAGTGATTCTCCTGCCTTAGCCTCCTGAGTAGCTGGGATTGTAAGTGCCTGCCACCACAGCCAGCTAATAATATGTGTGTGTGTGTGTGTGTGTGTGTGTGTGTGTGTGTGTGTGTGTGTGTGTGTGTGTGTTTTAATAGAGACAGGGTTTTGCCATCTTAGCCAGGCTGGTCTCAAACTCCTGACCTCAGGTGATCCGCCTGCTTTGGTCTCCCAAAGTGCTGTGATTATAGGAATAAGCCACCATTCCTGGCATTTTTTTTGAGTCACCCTCCTGCTCAGTCATTCAGGTTGGATCACTGCAACATCTGCCTCCCAGGTTCAAGCCATTCTCCCGCCTCAGCCTCCCGAGTAGCTGGGAGACTACAGGAGCACACCATGTCCAGCTAATTTTTTGTTTTTTACCCTCCCTCCAGCTGGTTCCAAACTTCTAAGCTCAGGTAATCTGCCCACCTTGGCCTCCTAAAGTACTAGGACAAGTGTGGGCCACCATGACTGGCCTGGAGTTTTTTTTTGAATGAAGGTTTTTAATGTTATGTTTTATAAAATTAATGCATTATTATTATGAAATCAAAACAACTCTACCTTACCCCCAAAATTCCATCTGTAGCTTTTTGTTAGTTGTCAGATAGATAGGCATTTTGCTATGTTGCCCAGGCTAGTTTCAAACTCCTGGATGGAGCTCAAGCTATCTTCTGCCTCAGCCTTGCGAGTAGCTAGGACTACAGGTTTGCACCAGCACGCCCAGCTTAGGTGTCAGTTTGATGTGAGTTAGCTGCATACGAGTGCAGAGCCTTGGGCTCTGTTACGGTCCAGGTCTGTAAGCAAGCAGGTAATGGTTTAGTTCTATGTGGCGTGGTCAGGCCACATCTGGACCAAAGTTACACAGGCACATTGACACATCTGAGCTCATCCAGAGAGCAGTCACGGTGGTGCCAGGAGTCCACACTATGTCAAGGAGGAATAGCTAATGGAGGGAGAACGTTTAGGCTGGCAGACGTATAAAGAGTGGTTCTCCAACTCTGAAGTTTTCATGAGGGTGGAGAGCAGATTTCAAGACAATGGAGTTATTCAAGAGACTAAATGTTTACTTTCCAGGGATACCGTGAAAAAGATTCACTGAGGAGGCATTCGTTGAACTACTATTTTTTTTTTTTTTTTTTTTAAGAGACTGGGTTTTGCCATGTTGCCCAGGCTGGTCTCTAACTCCTAAACTCAAGAGATCCACCAGCCTTGGCCTCCCAAAGTGATGGCATTATAGGGTGAGCCACGTGGCTGGCCTGGAATTAGACGATTTTAAAGTTTAGTTTCCAACTAACTTTATTTCCTTGTATTTCAAATTTCCTTCGCCTCAACCAGATTTGTTGAAACTTAAGTCCCTAAAACTGTCTTTCGAGTTGGTTTATTATAGAGAGGATATTAACCAAAAGGTACTTTGGCATACTACAAACTGGAAGGAATAATCTAGATATCGTGAGTGCCAATTAAGTGCCTCCCTCATTATCCTTTTGTTTTCCGGTGGTCTGTTCTACATGAAGAGTCCCACGATTCCAGGCAGTTCTGAGTAGGATTTAAACGGGTTCGCACATGGTCCACGGCATTCATGTATACCTGACCCTCTGTCAGAAGCCAGTGTGGTGACTTCCAGGATGTGACTCTTTACTTTGTTACCTCAGGCTCTGTTGTCAGCCAACCTTTGCCTTGAAATTCCTCTACCGTGAGTCATACACAGTCTAATGATTATCCCTTACCCAAGGACAAAAGCAAAATGTTTCAGTGGTCTTGAAGTCACTCTCTCTAGGACTGAGAAGACGGAATTACTCATCTCTTTTTTTTTTTTATTGAGATGGCGTTTTGCTCTGGTTGCCCAGGTTTGAGTGCAGTGGCACGATCTCGGTTCACTGCAACCTCCGCCTCCCAGGTTCAAGTGAATCTCTTGCCTCAGCCTCCCGAGTAGCTGGGACTACAGGCACCTGTCACCATGCCTGGCTGATTTTTTGTATTTTTAGTAGAGACGGGGTTTCACCATGTTACCCAGGCTGGTCTTGAACTCCTGACCTCAGGTGATCCACCCGCCTCGGCCTCCCAAAGTGCTGGGATTACAGGCGTGAGCCACCGCGCCCGGCCCATCCCCACCTCTCCTCTTTGGGATTGAATAGGGCTCACAGAATGCAAGTAGCTCCTCTCCAAAGCAAGCTCTTTTGTAAACCCAATCTCCAATTTTTTGTTGTTTTTTTAAGACAGGGTCTCACTCTGTGGCCCAGGCTGAAGTGCAGTGATATGATGATGGCTCATGGCAGCCCAAAGTCGTGGGCTCATGTGATCCGCCTGCCTCAGCCTCCTGAGTAGTAGCGGGGTCTACAGGCATGCGCCACCATGCCTAATTTTTTTTCTTTTTTGGATGGAGTCTTGCTCCGTCACCCAGGCTGGAGTATAGTGGGGCAATCTCAGCTCACTACAACCTCTACCTCCCAGGATCAAGTGATTCTCCTGTCTCAGCCTCCCGAGTAGCTGGGATTATAGGTGCCACCAAGCTCAGCTAATTTTTATATTTTTAGTAGAAACGGGGTTTCACCATGTTGGCCAGGCTGGTCTTGAACTCCTGACCTCAGGTGATCCACCCGCCTCGGCCTCCCAAAGTGCTGGGATTACAGGTGTAAGCCACCGTGCCTGGCCTAAAATTTAATTTTTTTAAAAAAGTCAGTCTCTATAGAGACTGTCAAAAAGCACCAACGCCGACTATATTGTAAGTCATCACAGGAAAAGTCTTTTTTTTTTCTTGAGACAAGGTCTTACTCCATGACCCAGGCTGGAGTGCAGTGGTAAGATTACAGTTCACTGCAACCTCGACTTCACGGGCTCAAGTGGTCCTTCCACGTCAGCTGCCCAAGTAGCTGGGACTACAGGCACATGCCACTGTGCCTGGCTAATTTTTTGTAAAGATGGGTTCTCCCTATGTTGCCCAAGCTGGTCTGGAACTCCTAGATTCAAGTGATCTGCCTGCCTTGGCCTCCCAAAGTACTGAGATTACAGGTGTGAGCCACTGTGCCTGGCCCAACAGAAACCTTTTTCTTTTTTCTTTTTTTTTTTTTTTTGAGACGGAGTCTTACTCTGTCGCCTAGGCTAGAGTGCAGTGGTGCAATCTTGGCTCACTGCAACCTCCACCTTCTGGGTTCAAGTGATTCTCCTGCCTCAGCCTCCTGAGTAGCTGATTTCAGGGCTGTGCCACCACTTCCAGCTAACTGTTGTATTTTTAGTAGTGATCGGGTTTCACCATGTTGGCCATGCTGGTCTCGAACTCCTGACCTCAGGTGATCCACCCACCTTGGCCTCCCAAAGTACTGGGATTACAGGCATGAGCCAATGTGCCTGGCAGGAAACATTTTCAATTAGCAATAATTGTACCTTGGATAAACCTCATTGGCTATGATACTGTCACTACACAAAGCTTGAAATTTAATTTTTAATTGAACAGTTAATACACAAAAATTTTCCGTGGAAAAAAGGGAAAATATAGATCACACTAAAGTTCCTATGATTACCACTTCCAATCTTACTCCCTTAATTCTCTTCTGGAAGTAACCACAATTCTCAGTTTAACAGTTACCCTTCCAGTTCTTTTTCAGTTGAATCTGTTTTTTAACCCATAAAAATAGGATAGTAATATCTGTCTCACAGGACAAGAACAGAGGTGAAATGCAAGGTGGTTAATGATTTCCTTTTTCTAGTTCCTCAATAAGAGCTAAGACCTACTGCAGAAACACAGCTGTACAGTACATTCAAGCTGAAGAAGAGAGAATCTTATTTCCAGGGGTGGAATTATTTGCCCCCAATACCTTGTATTTTAAAATATAAGTTTTCTGCTTTCCAAAAAACTCAACAGACATCACACAGATTTTACAGTAGGAACAAGCCCAACCCTGGCACACGACACAGCCAGCCTCTTGTACAGGGGTCTGCTGGACAAGGGTAGCAAAAGGCAAAAGCCCAGAAAGGGCTGGGCCTGTAATCCCAGCACTTTGGGAGGCTGAGGCGAGGGGATCACAAGGTCAGGAGTTTGAGACCACACTGGCCAGTATGGTGAAACCCCATCTCTAAAAATACAGAAGTCAGCCGGGTGTGGTGGCAGGCACCTGGAGTCCCAGCTACTCGGGAGGCTGAGGCAAGAGCATTGCTTGAATCTGGGAGGCAGAGGTTGCAGTGAGGCGAGATCCTGCGATTGCACTCCAGCCTGGGCGACAGAGTGAGACGCCTTCTCAAAAAAAACAAAACAAAAGAAAACAAACCCAGAAAGTATTCTGCTTCTTTTATCCTCTTCCATTTTAGCCAGGCAAGGAGGATTTTGTGTCTTACGTCTTCTATTCCCTGTGGCGTTTATTTCCAATTGCAGAGAGGAGGAGGTCATATGACCAGATTCTTTCCTTAAACAGCTTTCCAGCTGAGTACAACAAAGAAAAACAAAGCAACCCTGCTCTTCCACAGTTCTGCTCTTCCATCACTCCATGTGACAAAGGACATTCCTACAATAGCTTTTTCCTACTGTCAGAGAGGAACCATAAATCAAGATTTCCAAAGGCACCATGGTTGGCTCCCAGGTGCCCTAGAGCAAAAAAAATTCTTTTTTTGAGATGAGGTCTTGTTATGTTGCCCAGCCTGGTTTTGAACTCCTGGGCTCAAGGACTCCTCCTGCCTCAGCCTCTGAGTAGCTGGGATAGGTGCTCACCTCCACACCAGGCTCTAGGATTTTATTTTAGCATAAAACCAGATTCCATTTATTATCTACTTTGCCAGCCATGATACTTTTTTTTTTTTTTTTTTGAGATGGAATCTCATTCTATCATCCAGGCTGGAGCGCAGTGGCATGATCTTAGCTCACTGTAACCTCCACCTCCCAAGATCAAGTGATTCTCCTGCCTCAGCCTCCTGAGTAGCTGGGATTATAGGTGCCCGCCATCATGCCTGGCTAATTTTTGTATTTTTAGTAGAGATGGGGTTTCACCATGTTGGTCAAGCTGGTCTAGAACTCCTGACCTCAAGTGATCCACCTGCCTCTGCCTCCCAAAGTGCTGAGATTACAGGTGTGAGCCACCATTCCCGGCCCCTCTTTTTGTATATCCACTTTAATTCTAACAAGAGCCATGCAAGGTTTTTAGTTTCGTTTTTGAGACAGGCTGTTGCCCAGGCTAGAGTACAGTGGTGTCGACATGGCTCACTGCGGCCTTGACCTCCTGGGCTCAAGGGATCCTCCGGCTTCAGCCTCTGGTGCAGCTGGGACCACAAGTATGTGCCACCATATGTGGCTAATTTTTAATTTCTGTAGAGATGGGTTCTCACTTTGTAGCCTAGGCTGGTCTCAAACTTCTGGGCTCAAGTGATTCTCCCATCTTGGCCTTCTAAAATGCTGGAATTATGGCATAAGGTACTATGCCCATCCCATAGTGCCTTATTTGTTTTTTGTTTTTTGTTTTTAAGACAGTCTCGCTCTGCTGCCCAGGCTGGAGTACAGTGGTGCGATCTCACCTCACTGCAACCTCTGCCTCCCAGGTTCAAGTGATTCTCCTGCCGTCAGCCTCCTCAGTAGCTGGGATTACAGGTATGCACCACCACACCCAGCTAATTTTTATGTTTGTAGTAGAAACAGGGTGTTTCACTGTGTTGGCCAGGCTGGTCTTGAACTCCTGACCTCCAGTGATCTGCCTGCCTTGGCCTCCCAAAGTGCTGAGATTACATACTTGAGCCACCTCACCTGGTCCCATATAGGGTTTTTATTGCCATCATTCCCATATTACAAATGAAGGGACTAAAGCTCAAAAGGTTAAATAAGTCTGTTCTTAAACAGTGACTTCCTGAGACACAGGAGATGTTTAAAAACAGTACTGGTAGGTGGGAAGCGGCATCTGGGAGCAGGAGTGAGAAGCATGAAAATGTAGCAAGAATAGAAAAGGGTGGGGGAAATAGCAAATTAAGAGGAAGAAAAATGCAGGTCCTAGCAAGAATCGCTACTTACCACTGCCAGAGTCTGGGCCATGTTCTAGGTGTGTATTTAAACAAATCTCCATAGCAACCATCTGGTTTCTGTTTTTCTATGACAACACAGGCTTGCATTTCTAAATACAGGCACTGGTGAGGACAAGTGTGGGTGGGGAAGGGAAGTGGGACCGCTGAGTCAAGGGAAATTGTGCAAAAAAGGCCAATTGTCTTGGTATGCCCTCATCTATTCCCCTCTCCCAGCACACCCTCAAGGAAGGAGTCTTTCCTTGAGTCATAGCAGTCACAGTTAAGAGTTGAGCTCTGTACGGACTTGTCTTTTGTTCTGGAGACAGGGTCTGGCTGTCACCCAGGCTGGAATGCGGTGGTGTGATCTCGGCTCACTGCAACCTCCTCCTCCCGGGTTCAAACACTCCTCCTGCCTCAGCCTCCCAAGTAGCTGGGACTAAAGGTGCCTGCTACCACTCTCAGCTAATTTAAAAATTTTTTGTAGAGATGAGGTCTCACTATATTGCCCAGCCTGGTCTCGAACTCCTGGGCTCAAGCATTCCTCCTGCCTTGGCCTCTCAAAGTGCTGGCATTACAGGTGTGAACCACGTGACTAGCCCATGATATCTTATTTTACCAATTATGCAAATTCCTACCGAATTAGGGGATACCCTTGGTATAAGAGGGGTAAGGATAGATGCTTTTGCTTCTCATTTTCAACCCATGTGGCACTTTTGGAGCTACTGAGTGTAGAGAGAGGTTGGAGGATCTCATCTGATAAAGGTGTGGTAGCCGCAGAAAGAAAGGTAAGAAAAAGGCAGTTAGGCATGGGTATGCAGGAATATGGAGATACTGCCATGAGGACTAAATGGGCCCAGACCTGAGTGACAAGAGCCCCTTTCTTAAGTCAGCACGGTGGCTCTCAACCAGGCACCTCCAGGGGGCATTTGGCAATGTCTGGAGACTTTTCTTATTGTTCTAAGCAACTAGTGGGTAGAGGACACAGATGCTGTTAAACATCCTGAAATGCACAGGACAGACCCTGCAACAAAGAAATACTTGGCCCAAAATGTCAGCAGTTCCAGGACTGAAAAACCTGACTAAAGAGATGTTGGTCCTGCAGGAAACCTCTCCTGTGTCCATCGCAGGAGCACCAGTGTGACAGATAAAACCATCTGAGGGGGCCGGACGTGGTGGCTCACGCTTGTAATCCCAGCACTTTGGGAGACCAAGGCGGATTGATCACCTGAGGTCCGGAGTTTGAGACAGCCTGGCCAAGGTAGTGAAACCCTGTCTCTACTAAAAATACAAAAAATTAGCCGGACGTGGTGGCAGGCGCCTGTAATCCCAGCTACTCGGAGGCTGAGGCACGAGATTCACTTGAACCCAGGAGGCGGAGGTTGCAGTGAGCTGAGAATGTGTCACTGCACTCCAGCCTGGGCAACAAGGGTGAAACTCTAAAAAAACCCAAAAAACACAAAACCATTTGAGGGGGATACCACAGATGCCCGCGTGTTCCCCTGGGCCATGAGTCCCTCTCAGACTTTCAGACCAAGTCTTTTTAGTTTACTTCTAACAAAAACAAATTCAAGCCAGAGTCCAGATTTGCTGTGGAATCAGCTGCTTCTAGAGAAGAGGGCATTTTCCAGAGAAGCTGTGCAATCAGACAAAAGGCATGCTTCTCTTGACCCTGGTTTCACCATTTGTAAAAACATTTGTGAACTCAATGAGCTCGAATGTCCCTTTAGTTCCAAAACTCTGTACTTTTGGATATTTCTTTTGAGAAATACCCTGGGCATTGGCCGGGTGTGGTGGCTCACGCCTGTAATCCCAGCACGTTGGGAGGCCGAGGCGGGCAGATTATGAGGTCAGGAGTTCGAGACCATCCTGACCAACATGGTGAAACAGCGTTTCTTTTCATTAAAATAAAATAAAAAATAAAAGTAAGAAATATCCTGGGCTCTACAGTTTGGGTCTGTAGAAAAGGAAATGACTCAAATGCAATAGAGGAAGTCTAAGGATGACTCAGATTTCCCTAATCATAAACGACACTTCAGACATGGACCTTAACATCAAACTAGGACTCAGGATCACTGAATGACTTTCCTTTCGTACGTGTGTGTGGGTGGCATCCACCAGGGGTGACTTTATCGACAGTAAGTTGTCCCTGCCAAAAAATGACCCCATATGTCTGCTGATTGATGCAGAGTTTTGTCTCCAGTTAAAAATGTAAACACTATTGTTTCCTGGTGGAGCTCAGAGAAAAAGGAACTACTCTAGAATATGTATCAGTTTGATGCTATTTAATTTAATTTATTTACTTATTGAGACAAGGTCTCACTCTGTCACCCAGGCTGGAGTGCAGTGGTGTGATCGCAGCATACTGCAGCCTTGACCTCCTGGGCCCAATCGATGCTCCCACTTCAGCCTCCCATTGCTGGGACTACGGGCACATGACAACATACCTGGCTAAATTTTTTTATTTCTATTTTTCCGACAGGGTCACCCTACATTGCCTAAGCTGGTATCAAACTCCTGTACTCAAGTGATCCTCCTACCTCAGCCTCCCAAAGTGATGGCATTACAGGCGTGAGCCACCTTGCCCCAGCAAGTTGATTTTTTAACAAAAGACAACAGAGCAAAACCCCAGATACATTAGCAAACTACCTTCACAGCAGGATGTAAGAACTCTCTTAGTTTTACTTATTTATACACAAGGTCTCACTCTGTTGCCCACGCTGGAGTGCAGTGGCACAAATACGGCTCACTGCAACCTTCACCTTCTGGGCTCAGGCTATGCTCCCACCTCAGCCTCCCGTGTAGCTGGGACCACAGTCATATGCCACCAACTCCCGGCTAATTTTTTTTTTGTAGAGATGGGGTCTCATTCTGTTGCCCAGGCTGGTCTTGAACTCCTGGGCACACGAGCAATCTTCCCCTCCCAAAGTGCTGAGACTACAGGCGTGAGCCACCACCTGGCTCCAATCTAAAATTGTATATTCTTGCTACAATGTCCTAAACTTCCAGGTTAATCATTTCTACTTCTCAATCATCTGCTTTTTGACCTTATAAAGAGCTCTCTTAAAAACAAATAAACAAAGCGTTCTCTTGACTGGAGTTTCTCTCACCTTCCTTAGCCTATTTTATTACCTAGCCACAATCAGATGGATTCCTTAAGCAATCTTTCACCAGCACTTTCATCCCGGGACTTGCTTCCTTCTCAGTATACTTTATCTGTTTACAAATCATGACCCAGGATCTAAACAATCTTGTCTTTTCTGCTCTTGTACCCAGGGAGCTAGGTGCTTCTAGAGAAAATAGCACAAAGATGTGGATTAGTACCATTACATGTTCATGGTACCAATCTGCTAGAACCTCAAATTGCCTGCTTCCTAACCACCCCTCCCTAGCTTTTTGAAGAGATGGTGTTTGGCTATGTTGCCCAGGCTGGAGTGCAGCGGCTATTCACAAGCACAGTAATTGTGCACTGCAGCCTCAAATGCCTGAGCTCAAGAGAGCCTCCCACCTCAGCCTCTCAAGTAGCTGGGACTACAGGCATGTGCAGTCATGCCTGGCTAATTTTATTTTTTGTAGAGATGAGTTCTTACCATGTTGTCCAAGCTGGTCTTGAACTCCTGGACTCAAGCAATCCTCCTGCCTCAGCCTCCCAAACTGTCAGGATTATAGGCGTGAGTCACTGGGCCCAGCCCCTCCTCCTTCTGTCCTTTCATGGCTACTCTTTTGATGCCTTCACCTCTCTTACATCCTGCAAGTTTGAATAAAGCTGTCAGACAAGGACTCCTATAAATTACTTAGCCCCAATCAGAACCAAACAGCTGGCAGTTTACTGTTGTTGTATGTTCACGTTGAGTCTCCAGCAGGATGACATATGTAGTCCTACTTGAGACCACTTTCTTACTCAATTGGCTTCCCAACCAGGCTAACCCCACCACCCAGTAGAGTGGCTGGCACATGCCAAGTGCTCAGTAGATGTCTGCAGAACTAGACCACGTAACTAAAACACATCCACCTGTGCTCACTGCAGCTCCTTTCTCGTCAGAAGCCTGCTTTTTGATTATTATCATTCTCTACTGAGCTCCAGCTTTTACTTATTCCTTTCATTCTTTTTCTTTTTTCTGAGACAGTTTTGCTCTTGTTGCCCAGGCTGGAGTACAGTGGCACAATCTCGGCTCACCACAACCTCCACCTCCTGGATTCAAGTGATTCTCCTGCCTCGGCCTCCTCAGTAGCTGGGATTACAGGTATGCAGCCACCATGCGCGGCTAATTTTTATATCTTTAGTAGAGATAGGGTTTCACCATGTTGGTCAGGCTGGTCTCGAACTGCCGACCTCGTGATCCACGCGCCTCGGCCTCCCAAAGTGCTGGGATTACAGGCGTGAGCCATCATGACAGGCTCCTTTCACTCTTTCAGTAAATATGCCTGAATTGTTCCCATCCTAACAAAATCTCTCCACATTACTTAGTTCTACAAGCCAGATTTCACCTCTACGAACCCACTGAAATTGGTCTCACTACAGTTACTCTGAATTACTCTGGTCTCAAAAAGGTTACTAACTGCCAAATTAAATGGATACTCCAGTCCTTATTCTTTTTTAACAAGTGGTAATCAATTTATTAAAATAGCTGACTTAAGCATCTGCAATGGTGACTTCCACCTCAGCTCCTGGCTCAATACTGATGGAAGTCATCTGCTTAATCACAGAAGGACTGTGCAAGTCAGTGAGTCACTTGTGGATTCTCATCTGGAAACGATCCCATGTCTCAGAACCTTCACCACAAGGTGCTTTTCTCGTAGTGATTCTCAAAGTCTTCGCAGGCATTCGAACTGGTCCTTTCACTTTCAGATTCTTTTCCTTTGCTCCTCTGATCAAGTCAGCACACACCTTCTCCAGGGATTTTACGCTGCGGCTTGTTAGAGTGATTCCAATTCAGTGAATTGCTACCTCTGGCTCCACGGGTGTTTTTCTGGTATCCTTAAAAGCCATGGCTACTGTGCGGCTTTGTGACCGACTTGTTCCTTGGCAAGCGTGAACAGCGGTGAGTCAGGAGCAGGAGGCTGTGGACTAACGATCCACAACAGCTACGACTGCGTCTTCCTCAAAGAACTCCAGTCCTTTTTCTTTTGCATTTGTTTTTTGGGTTTTTCTGAGATAGTCTTGCTCTTGTCCAGGCTGGAGTGCAATGGTGCGATCTTGGCTCATTGCAACCTCCGCCTCCCAGGTTCAAGTGATTCTCCTGCCTTGGCCTCCTGAGTAGCTGGGACTACAGGCACCCATCACCACCCCCGGCTAAGTTTTGTATTTAAAATTTGTATTTAGAGACGGTTTCATCGTGTTGGCCAGGCTGGTCTTGAATTCCCAGTCTCAGGTGCTCCGCCTGCCTCAGTCTCCCAAAGTGCTGGGATTACAGGTGTGAGCCACTGTACCTGGCCCTGTCTACTCTTTATATCCCATTGTCATTACCTTCCTTGGTTCCTTATCATCTCTCACCTGAAATATTGTAGCAACATAATAAAGTTTCTTACGATTCAACTAGCCCATGATAATGGTTTACTAAGTGGAGTGGAGTACGGAATTTCCACTTAGGTGTTATTTCACCCGAGTTACTTCAAACTTCACCATTGTTACTTCACTTATTGTTATTAATTTTGGAGATGGAGTCTCACTCTGTCACCCAGGCTGGCATGCAATGGTGTAATCTCAGCCTACTATAACCTCTGCCTCCTGGATTTAAGCGATTCTCCTGCCTCAGCCTCCCAACTAGTTGGATTACAGGCACCCGCCATCACCCCCAGCTAATTTTTCTATTTTTAGGAGACAAGATTTCGCCACATTGACCAGGCTGGTCTCAAACTCCTGACCTCAAGTGATCTGCCCACCTTGGCCTCCCAATGTGCTGACATTACAGGCATGAGCCACAGTGCCTGGCCACCATTGTTACTTCAAACTTCTACCCCAGATGAAACTCATCGTCATCCTCATACCAGCTACTCTCCTTCTCAACCTTTCCGTCCCACTACCGGCACCATCAACATAAATTTTACCCTCCCTAATCTCTTCCCCATGCTGCAGTCAGAAAGATTCTTCGAAAGAGCCAATTTGATCATGTCACTTCCTTGTTCAAAATCCTTAAACAGCAGCTTCTCACTGCCTCCTGGATAAAGTCCCAAAGCCCCTCTATGATCTGACTCATGCTTCATTCTACCCACCTCTGGTCTCGCCCCTTGGATGCTCACTAGTTACTCTGAATTACTCCCGGTTTGCAGAATGTAACAACTCTGAGTCACTTTACATAGCTCTTTTCACCCAAAAGACCCCTTTCCTGATCTAACCCCTTTACCTGAATAAATTCTTCTACGTCATTAGACCTCAGCTTAGAAGCTACTTTCTGTGAGAGGATTTTCCTGTCCTTCCTCCACCTCCTCAAGTTGGGTAGGTGCCCCTTCCCTGCGCTTCTAGACCATTTTGTGTTTGTCCCTGTCTTAGCAGCAAATTCCCTCTAATTGCTTATCTACCTATTATATTCCTCTATAGGCTGGAAACTCCCTGAGGGTAGGAACCTTTTTTTTTTTTGAGAACTCCCCCCCACCACAACCATGTTTCAGGCACTTTTGTAGTCTCTGAAGTAAAGACTTTAGGAGCCTTATCTTGCTTAATGACCACAACAACCCTCCCTCATGGTAGGTACTGTGCCATTACTATTGTCTAAGTAAGTAAACTGAGGCAGAGTTAAAGAAACTTGTTATGATTTATAAAAAAAAAATAAAAATCAGAATTTGGCTGGGCGTGGTGGCTCACGCCTGTAATCCAAGCACTTTGGAGGCCAAGACGGGCGGATCACCTGAGGTTGGGAGTTCAAGACCAGCCTGACTAACATGGTGAAACCCCGTCTTTAAAAATAAATAAATAAATAAATAAATAAATAAAAATCAGAATTTTAAAATTTTATTTTTTTGAGACAGAGGTCTCACTCTGCTGCCTAGGCTGAAGCGCAGTGGTGTGATTTCAGCTCACTGCAACCTCCGCCTCCCAGGTTCAAGTCATTCTCCTGCCTCAGCCTTCTGAATAGCTGGGTTTACAGGTGCCTGCTACAGCACCTGGCTAATTTTTTTCTAATTTTTTGTAGAGATGGAGTTTTGCCATCTTGGTCACACTTGTGTTGAACTCCTGACCTCATGATCCACCAGCCTCAGCCTCCCGAAGTGCTGAGATTATAGCCGTGAGCCACTGCACTGGCCTTATTTTTGCCCAGGCTGGAATGCTGTGCTACGATCTCAGCTAACTGCAACCTCTGCCTCGGGTTCCTGCGATTCTCCTGCCTTGGCCTACGGAGTAGCTGGGATTACAAGCACCCACTACCACGCCTGCCTAATTTTTGTATTTTTAATAGAGACAGGGAGTTTCACCATGTTGGCCAGGCTGGTCTTGAACACCTGATCTCAGGTGATCCACCGACCTTGGCCTCCCAAAGTGCAGAAATTACAGGTGCAAGCCACCATGCCCGGTTATAATCAGGATTTAATGCCCAGCAGCTTAACACTAGAATCAGTCCATCACTAAATCCATCCCCCTTTAAATCCCTTTTCCACATCATTTGGCAGTGACCTGACAAACAGATCTGACTTATCTTCCTTGTGTGTGACCCCCTCTGGTTCCTAGGCCTGCCTGTGTGTCATATCCTATGTAACGTGGCTCCTGTCTACCTTCCTGGCCAGGTCTCCAAACACCCTTCAGGACTCCCTTAATACTGCCACTATAGAAACACCAGAGAGTCCATCCTTCTCATCTTTCTCTATTTGTTGGTCCCACTACCAAAATGCCCCCTTTCACCTTACCTTTCTGGAGAAATCCTGCTCATCCTTCAGAACTTACTCCATGAAAACTTTTCTAACATTCTTTTCCCTATCCCTCTGCAGGCCGCAGAGTAAAACCCGCCACTGCTCTCAGAAGCTGTGTGACCTAGGGCCTGGGCAAACTTGTCTTAGTTTTATCATTTGTATAATGGACATACTAAGAATACCTACTTCATAAAATTGTGAGGCTTAAATGAGATGTAAATTAAGCACTTAGCATGGGGCTTGACACATAATACCTATTCAAAATACTAGGCCTGCGTGTTGGCTCACGCCTGTAATCTCAGCACTTCAGGAGGCTGATGAGGGCGGATAGCTTGAACTCAGTTCAGGGGTTTGAGACCAGCCTGGGCAAAACAGCAAAACTCCATCTCTACAGAAAATACAAAAATTACCTGGGCACAATGGCTCGAGCCTATAGTCCCAGCTATTCAAGAGGCTGAGGTGGGAGGATCACTTGAGCCCAGGAGGTCGAGACTGCAGCGAGCCGTGATTGCACCACCACATTCCAGCCTGGGCAACAGAGCGTAGACTTCATCTCAGAACAAACCAAACCAAACCAAACCAAACCAAACCATGGCTGGGTGCAGTTGCTCATACCTGTAATCCCAGCACTTTGGGAGGCTGAGGCAGGCAAATTACCTGAGGTCAGCAGTTTGAGACCAGCCTGGCCCATGTGGTGAAGCCCTGTCTCTACTAAAAGTATAAAAATTAGCTCAGCATGGTGGCAGGTGCCTGTAATCCCAGCTACTCAGGAGGCTGAGTCAGGACAATAGCTTGAACCTGGGAGGTGGAGGTTGCAGTGAGCTGAGATCAAGCTACTGCACTCTAGCCTACGGGACAAGAGTGAGACTCTGTCTCAAAGAAAAAAAAAAAGGCTAGGTGCAGTGGCTCACACCTGTAATCCCAGCACTTTGGGTGGATCAGGAGGTCAGGAGTTCGAGACCAGCCTGGCTAACATGGTGAAACACCATCTCTACCAAAAATACAAAACTTAGCCAGGCATGGTGGCACATGCCTGTAATCCCAGTTACTCGTTAGGCTGAGGCAGGAGAATCACTTGAACCCAGAGGTAGAGGTTACAGTGAGCCAAGATCACATCATTGCACTCCACTCTCGGTGACAGAGCAAGACTCTGTCTCAAAAAAATAATATATGTATGCAACTATTAATTACTCGTCCCTATTCCTCTGTATAGCTAGATGACCACTGCTGCAAGCATAACACTGTACTGTGATTTCTTCATGTGTAGTTCTACCACTATAATGTAATTTCCTTGAGAGGCCACATATCATTTATCTTGTATGTTAGCACAGTGCCGGGCACACTGTGGGCACTTATTAAGTAACTTTTATTTACCAGATGAGTCTAGTCGGATTTCCTCTTCTCAGAATTCTACTACCTGACTAACCATATGCTATCTTGCATCATATGTATGTGTCTCAACGAGGATACATGTTCCTCTAGAGCAGAAATCACCTCTTACACTGTTTATCTGCCCAACAACAGCTAATTTTTCCAACTACAAAGTGAATATTCAACAGTCACTTGTGACTTAAAAATATTGCAGTTCAAGCATGGGAGGTCCCACCTTATCTTGACTAGCAAGTCATCTGTCTCTAATAAAATTCTGCTAACAGCTTATCTCCTGACTCTCTTTCCCTTAGCTTAGAACTCTACTTAGAACTATAAATCTGCCTACATCTGTGTGCTATTGTCATACCTTAGGTTCCCCAGGATAGAATAGATCGTTCCTTTCTTTTTAATCTTCCTCAAGACACAGTAGAGGGCATTATACAGGTAAGGGCTGTTTGTGTGGGTGACGCTGGCTCACTGTAGATATATCCTCAATGGGAACTCTCTAGGTTATTGTTCTTTTGCCTGTCTTTTATATGCCCAGCCCACAGCAGCTTAAAATAAAAGTTGTCGGACAGTAATGGTGACTTCATCTCTGCCATCCGGCATATTCGATGGCTCAGCTGAGAGGCTTGTCAGCACAATCATGTTGGAGGAGTGGAAGAACCTTTGGGATAAAGACTTTACAATGTATCTAGCTAAAATAATGAGCAGGAATAACTGTTAGAAGCATTGCAGAATCAGTTTGCCTTGGTTGCCTAGCCCTATAGCATGGGAGTGAAGGAGAAGGAATGGCCACATCCTGCCAAGTGTACTGTAGTGAAGAACTAAAAGGGAAAAAAAAAAAAAAAAAAAGGCTAAGGAGTAACATGAAATACAGATAGCCCCAAACATTTTTGGCACCTCAGGCTTCTTAAGGCCACAGCTGACAACTGGAGACCAGGAAGGCCAGGAATAGAGAAGAAACAATATAAAAGCCTGGACGGGCATGAGGGCTCATGCCTGTAATTCCAGCACTTTGGGAGGCTGAGGCGGGTGGATCACCTAAGGTCAGGAATTAAAGACCAGCCTGGCCAACATGGAGAAACCCTGTCTCTATTGAAAATACAAAAAAATTAGCCAGGCATGATGGCGTGTGCCTGTAATCCCAGCTACTCAGGAGGCTGAGGCAGGAGAATAGCTGGAACCTGGGAGGCAGAGGCTACAATGAGCCAAGATCGTGCCACTTCCCTCCAGCCTGGGCGACAGAGCAAGACTCCACCTCAAAAAAAAAAAAATACACACACACACACACACACATAAAAGCCTAAGATATTAACTCAAGCTCTTCAGCTAACTTTTCCAGCTTACAAGTAACTCCCTTAACTTCCTCACTTGTATTAAGATGAAAATGCACTAACTGCTGGGTGTAGTGGCTCACACCTGTAATCCCTGCAGGCCAGAAGTGCAGGAGCAGCCTATGCAACAAAACGAGATCCTGTCTATAAAAGAAAGAAAATATATTCTGTAATCCCAGCATTTTGGGAGACTGAGGTGGGAGGAGTGCTTAAGCCCGAGTTCTGAGACTCACCTGGGCAACATGGTGAATCCTCATCTCTTAAAAAAAAAAAGTCAGCCAGGTTTGGTGCCGCGTGCTTGTAGTCCCAGCTACCTGGGAGGCAGATATCGGTAGATTACCTGAACCCAGGAGGTTGAAGCTACAGCGAGTGGTGTCTGCACCCTGCACTCCATTCTGAGAGACAGAGCAAGACAATGACTCTAAAAAAAAACAAAAAAGGAAGAAAGAAATTGAATATTCCCACATTTGTTTCACCTCATTCCCCAGCCGGCAAACATAAACCAGGGATGACAGACTCAGGAGGAAGTCATGGGATAGCTCACTAATCCCACCAAAATTAACACCACTAACTTGTGTCTCTAGTTTGAGTTTATACTTTTTTATTTACTTTACTTGTTTATTTATTTTTTAGATAAGAGTCTCACTGTGTCACCCAGGCTGGAGTGCAGTGGTGCGATCTCTGCTCACTGCAACCTCCGCCTCCTGGGTTCAAGCGATTTTTCTGCCTCAGCCTCCCGAGTAGCTTGGATTAGAGGCACGCACCACCATGCCTGGCTAATTTTTTTGTATTTTTAGTAGAGATGGGGTTTCACCATGCTGGCCAGGCTGGTCTTGAACTCCTGACCGCAGGTGATCCACCCGCCTCAGTCTCCCAAAGTGCTGAGATTACAGGTGTGAGTCACCCCATTCAACCTATTTTTTGAGATGGAGTCTCGCTCTGGTTGCCCAGGCTGGAGTGCAGTGGCACGATCTCAGCTCACTGCAACCTTCACCTCCTGGGTTCAAGCAATTCTCCTGCCTCAGCCTTCCAAGTAGCTGGGACTACAGTGTGTGCCGCAACACCCAGTTAATTTTTGCATTTTTAGTAGAGATGAGGTTTCACCATGTTGGCCAGGCTGGTCTCAAACTCCTGACCTCAAGTGATCCACCCAATCTCCCAAAGCGCTGGAACTATTAGCGTGAGCCACCGCACCTGGCCAAAGTTTGTTTCTCCTTTGGTAAGCTTTCTTTTTTACATTACATTCACAGGCGACTTTTAACTCCTTTCAGTAGCAGGTTTCCAGCAATGCAGTTTGGGACATCATGAGGAAAGAAGTCACTCTGCCTCCTGCTGGCCACCAGCAGAAAGACTTAAGTTTCTTCTGGTTTACTACAAAGAAATAATACATTTCTTTTGGCTTGTCACATTTTTCCTTCACAAACACGGGAACTTGCAAAGGAATGGAAGACAATCGGAAAAGGGAGAACGGGCCTCCTTTTTTCGCTCAGTCGGTACTAGGCTTAGGTGTCAAGAAACCATTTAGATCAAGTATCTTAAATCCCTCCCCTTGTGAGCCACAAACTGAGGGTGATGCATCTTCTGCATTAGCTATAGGAACAAAGGGTTGGGCAAGGTAGGTGTATGCCAACGTTCCTGCTCCCTCTCCCTAAGTGATGGAACTGGGGAGCTCAGACGCACCTCGCATTAAAGGCCCCCATGTCCCTTGGAAACTCTGGGCCCCACATCAGCGTCTCCCCTGAACAACGTCTTCAGTATTGTTTGCTTCTCCCACCCAAACCCCAATAAAACACACCAACTGCTTCAGAGTATATCTGGGTTGGGTTTCTTCATGGGTTTTTGTTTTGTTTGTTTATTTCAAACACTGAAAAAGTCCTCTGGGCTCTGTGGGATTCCCCACGCTCACAGCACCTTTCTCCCACACTCACTGCCCACAGGAAATCTATTTCAAGGACAGTACTTTTTAAAAATGATTAATGTTGAGTTCTCAACTAGCTCTGCAGAACCAGGAGCTGTTTGCATCTGTCTGTGTGGATGGAGTTTCTTTTATCTGACACCAGGTCTCCAGCCACACTGAAACAAGGCATTTACTAGAACCCCTTATCTTCAGTCTACTCCACTTCCTTCCCCTCACACCTACCCCACACCAGCCACCTAGTGAAGAAGGAGGATAGTCAGGAATGTTTTCACCAACTCCAAGCCCTAACTCATATTCCTCCATATCTCCCACCCCACCCTCTCAACCCTACCCCCACCCCTAGGATTTCATTGAGATTTCTCCCAACTGTTATTTGGAAAAAAGGTAAAACAAAAAAGGTTCAAGGTCTTGGTGCTCAGCCCAAGGGGCTCCATGTGCTGGGACACCAACAGGCAGGGGCTTCTGCCTCTCCAGCCCGCACCCGAGCCACCTCCTGACCCCTGGCTGCAAAAGCAGGAAGGGGCAGGAGCCAGCACAGGACCCGGGGTGGGGGTTGGGCAGCGTCTCAGGATCTGGCGGAGCCCCAGGCAGCATCACTCAACTTGGCCACTGCAGACGAACACAGAAAAAAAAAAACACTGTCAAGTAATAGGGGAAAAAAACCCTGAACTCCATCCCAGTCTTTACCCCGTGACTCGTCCGCATTTAACAGTCCTTAAGCTACCTGGCACATGTCTCCATCCTCTCCATAACAGAGTTGCAAAAAAATCAAAAAAAGGGAATTTTCAGTCTTTTCCTATCCACAAAACAATGTTCTCTGCCTTTCTGGGATTCCCATGGAAAACAAACACAGAAAAACAATTCTTTAGATAAGATCAAAATAACTGGAGGTTTCCAAGGGCTAAGGTGCCTTGCTCAGAACAGACTCAGTTTCAGAGGCATGGCCACAGCTACTTGCAAAGGATGAGGTGGTGACTATGTGGAGGCCAGAACCAGACCACATACATGCTGTTTGAGTGGATTTAATAATCTAGGTTTAATCAAAGCAATTTGCATTTGGATTTTGGAATGACCCCTCCTTGCTGAGGAAGCTATGTACTTCATGCTGTGGAAACTGGTGGCAAATACAGAATGTAGCTTGTTTGTTTTCTTAGGCTTGAAGATGACCAGGTAGAGAGACAGAGTGAAACCAACATTTTTTTTCTGATTTCCCTGTTCCTTCTATTCCTTCCTAAAAAATCAGACTCATTGTGACCAGTAGTCTTGCAGACTCAAGCTGAATGGTAGAGAAGGCAGCTCAGACAGAAAAGAAGAAAGTACAGAATTCGAGAAGATCGGAGATGAAGAAAACGTACAAAATTATATATATATTTATATATATAATAACATGACATACCTATGTACAACATGGCTGGGACAGTTGAAGAAATTATACCATGACGTTCAGCGTTTTCCCCTTCCCACATGGACTTTAGATTAAGGATGACAGCATGAGGAAATGGAGCAAGAAACACAAAACTTATATACAAGTGACAGTCAAGGAGTTTGGGAACCAGGAGCCTAGGGGTCCTGCTCTCTCCATTCCTTTCCCACCAGCTTTCTCCCATCCAATCTGAATGACAGCCTGAATACTGAATGGCCGTCAGGAGGAAAGCATGTACACACCTCCCCTCCGCCACATGCACATCAGCAAGCCTATCAGTCATTCTCATCGGGCCTATCAGAATCTGTGACGTGAGAGGGCGAGAGGATTACAGAATCCTGCTCTCTTGAGCATTAGTTCTCACCCTGGCCTTCTCTGTCATAACTAGCAAGTTGTATTCAATAAGATTTGAGCCAAGCTGCTGGTACCTAGATAGAAGCTGCTGGTCACCTACAACCCCTTTCCTCCACCTGTTTATGAATTGCATGGTTACCTCCCTCACCACACAAGAGCTGGGCTGCTGAGTTCTGGGAATGCAGAGATCTCTCAGTCTTCCTCCTCTCCCACCCAAACCACTTTCCCCAGCTCCCTCCAAGGTGAATCGTCTTCTAAGAACCTGCTCCTCTAGCCCTGCAGTAGGACTAAGCCCCAGGCGCTAGCTCAGTTTATCCTTCTTCCTCGTTCCCTAACAGTACACCTGGCTTCGGACTGCATCTGAAACCTGGGTCAACATATGTGCATGACTGAGCATGTTTCCTCGGGCCTGCAGCTCTGCTGCCAGAGAAGCTTTTCAGCAGCTAAGGCCCAGACGTAGGCCGGGAAAGTGGGCTGGCTCAGAGGCGAGAAGCTTCCATGGCTAGCTTCTTAAGTAATTTTTTTTTTTTGACTCTCAAGACTACGATATCTATAAGGTTCTCTTGACTGAATTTATAATCCCCAAACCTCAGCTCTCTCCTCCTGTAGTCCTCAAATGGTTCCCCTCTGTAGTACTTTCCCAGTATCACAGAGTAGAGGCTCACCACCCATGAGCCTTCCTTACTTTTAGTTTTACAATGAATAGTAGAGTTTTTCTGCTGGCATTTATGACTTCAGAATCAGAATCAATCTTACATATATTTAACTCTGTTTTACAGATGAGGAAATAGAAATCCAGAGGCTAAATGACTTAACTGAGGTTATACATCAGCTCTGCTGAGACGGAGTAGAACCAGAACCCAGATATCTTGACTCCTAAACCAGTGCTCTTCTCACTATCCCATGCTACTTTCAAACACAACATGCTGGAAAAGAGAGAGAAGGTGCCCATTTTCTGTGAATAATATTCACCAATCTTTACATTATTTGAGAGCCAGAGCAAACTGTAAGAGATACTAAGTAATGAAGCCTAAGGGGACATTGTAGTTTTAGGCAAGCAAATCAATTTTTCTTTTTAAGGATTTTCTAAACCTGCCATAATGGAAACATGAAGCAATAGCAGCCCAAGGGACAGAACACTTAGAAGCACAGAAAACATGTCTCATTCAATCTACCTTTCCCAGCTTTGTTAGGTTAGCCTTGGGATGTTAAACCTGCCGAATTATTCCCAAGGCTCAGCCTAATCAATTTTGGGACAGTCTCTCCCAAAGAGAGAGATCACTTCTCTCCAGTTTCTCACACACAAAAAGCATCTGCAGCATTTCCAATCCTAGTCTTTCCTATATCTGGGCCCTACCTGGACTACAGGGAGGGTGTGGAAGTCTCAATTTAACCAAAGTAATGAATGCAGAGCCCCTCTTCAACCTACATTACCTTCTCACAGCCCCCAGCAAAATCACAGTCATTTCTGGCTAGCAAGCTGAGATCTGACTAGGTGACCATTTCATCCCTGCCTATAATATATAAAAGTCCAGTGGCTGAGGAAGGGGAGGAGAGGGGGGCTCAGGTTACCCCGCAAGCTTGCTGGTGACGAGCGAGGACTTTCTCTGGGGCAGATCCTGTGGGGTGGGGATGTGGTCACCAGTCACCAGGTTCTTGTCTGGTCCTGCACTTGGCAGCTGCTTATTCTTCATCTTGGCTTTGGCCATGTTGTAGTCTCCTGAGTCAAAGTACTTTTGCTAAGAGATAAGAGGAAGGTTTAGGTGAGTGAGGCACTCTAGCCTTCCTCAAAAACAAAGAGAACACATCTCACATCCATTACAAACCCTCATGCACACTCAGGTCTTTTAAGAAGTCTTGCTTGATTAACCTCATGCATATACAGCTTAACATTAATTACATGTACTTATGTCTCCTCCCCAAATGTGTCTGACTTTTTCAGGCATGTAAGCAGTTTCCCAGCTAGAGTATATAATTTTGGAGTCAAAGGATGGCCCCTACCATCCTTTGGACCCCTCTCAGTATAGGACGGTTCAACTAAAATCCCTTACTTTGTTCATAAACGGTTACTGAGGACCTTACTGGGTACAAGGCAATAGCCTGGTACTGGGGAAATATAAATGAGTAAGATATAGAGAAGGATCAATATGGGGCTATCGTAGCAACCAGATCAACCACAAGCGAACAACCTTAAAATTATTATTCTCTCAGACCAGGAATAGCAACTGGGCCTGTTCATGAGGATAATGTACTTTCCCTCCGACTCTCACAGCTCCCACACACGTTCCGTGACTGACAGCCTGCCCACGCCTGCCTTGCCTCTAGCAAGGTAAACGCGAATCAGCATCACAGTATCACCCGTGACTAAGACTCAATAACTGGGATCCTCCACAGGGATGTTTCACCCTCCATTTCATCCACACAGAGGCGAACACTCCAATTTGATGATTTACAATCCTTCAGTCATTCGAGAGTAAGGGAAATAACTAATTTTTTTTTTTAAATAATACAATTTTTCAGTCAGCTTTAGGTACCTTTGGGATCTAAAAATCTGATCAGGAGCTACATGGCTCTTGGGGACAAGGACCACTCTGAACAGGAAAAATAAGTTTGTTGCAGGAGTATAATTAGTGGCTGGTGCTCACTTCAAGGGTATGAAGAAACTGATTCAAGTTGAGGATTTATTTCTATAAGAGAGATGGTCTGATCTTCTGAAATGATGCATCCCAAAATTTATCTCCAATCCTTAAAAAGTGCACAATCCTAAAACTTCCACCATTCCAACAGGCAAATGCCTGGGGGCAGTCTGCACTGCAGTTTCTAACATCTTTCCCTCATTCCGCCGCCATGTACCCAAATGCTCCGATTTAAGCCTTAATTTTCAACATGGAAAATCAGGAGGGAATTGATACCATATAAGGGATTTACATTAATTTGACTTGGTCTTTTCAAGTTTCGAATTCCTCTCTACTTCTGTTCAACAACAAAACCTCCAGAAAAGGATTCAGTAGAACCCTCTTTAGACTTCATTCCAAGAACCCCCTCTGGCTCTAAAGAAAGAGGGTAAGAGATTATACCCCATACCCCTTTCTGGAGTCTCTTCATGAGGAAATCGGAGCCTCCAGGCTTTTGTCCTAGGCTTGGGTATTTGGCCTTTAGCTTTGCCTCTTCAGCTCTCTCAGGGAGAATGCCTTCTTTCTCCTGTGTGTCCTGGAGAAAACAAATGAGCCAAATAAAATTAAAGACTGAGAAACAACTGCTTCTCACATCTGATAACAATTATACTATCAACTTCTCCTGGAAATCCACCCACTTGTAAATACGCTATCTCTACTCTGCAGTTAAAGCCAGACCTTGTTAAAATCCCCAAAGCTCAAGATAACTGTTGTGAGAAAGACAAGTTGCTTCTCACACTACACCCAAGGAACCACCCAGAGACCTATGTGTATTGGGCTAAAGGTAATACTAAACACAATACTTTAATCACAGAGTGGGCCATATCACTCAGCACAAATACTAAGACAGGCAAAGAGAAAAAAGAGCTAGCAAGCAGGGCTTTTGGTGACACAAGATGAGTAGGAGGGGTCCCTAGGCTATCCTACATGTCACATGGGAAATTAAAAAAAATAGTTTGGGGCCGGGCGTAGTGGCTCATGCCTGTAATCCCAGCACTTTGGGAGGCAGAGTGGGGTGCATCACTTAAGCCCAGGAGTTCAAGACCAGCCTGGGCAATATGGTGAAACCCTGTCTTTACAACAACAAAAAAATAGTTTGTTAAATGTTCCCTCCGTATTTTTTTCTTTTCTTTTTTAAAATTGCTACCCAACAAAGCAATTCCTTCCTCATTCAGGGTCTAAGCCACCTGGGAAGTCTCCCTGTGGAGGAGGCTAGCTATGTGGCCTTCTCCAAGGATCTCCACCTGAGTAATGGCAGAGCCTTGCTTCAACATTTCCACAAATATTATGATAGGAAGCTGATAAAGAGAAAAATGATACTGTTTTTTAACCTCAGGAAAATAAAGATACAGTAGGCTCACTAGTATTTACCCACCAGCTTTCACCGAAAAATGAATACCTACCCTGGTGGGGCAGAAGCTCTCACTATTGCAGTCAATCTTTTCCTGTTTCTTGTGGTCCCTACTACCCGTCAGTGACTGTTTGAAAAAATCCCAAGTCAACGTACGGCTCTTTTTAGTGGAATTATATTCCTTTCTCTTGAAAATCACGCATAGATATAACACCGAGTGTACTTCATTAGTGCCTGAACCTACTACTAAATTTTAGATGTCAAATACAAACCCCGGTAAGGGGTTTATTTGGCGTGTTTTCATCACAGAATCGCGAGTGGGCTAAATCTCTGCCTTGGAAGACTAGGGGAAGAGAGTGGTGTCTTTCTCACGAACTCTGTCGGCGTCTTTTCCAAGTTTAATCTCCATGATTCTAGTCCTCTTCAATCTTGTTCGGTCCTCATTGAAGGTGAGCAATAGACCATCCCAAGCTACTAAAATAGGTCTCTTGAGAAAGTTGCCGCCTTAAACTAGCTATTATAATAATTACACTTCTCCCCTCCCCCAATATTGGTCATTTTTAAACGTCTTTACCTCGACCCGAATCTTTGCGGACTGAGGATGCGGGCCCCAGCCCAGTTACCGGGCCATTTACCTCTACTAACCAGTAACACATCACATTCAGGACCACCAGCCAGCAGCCCCTTTCCATTCACCGTCTTTCCAAACGCCCGCCCCGCGTCCACGCTCGGCCAATTACAGCACAGCGTCCAAGGTTTGAGCAGTAGGACTATTGGCCAATTAGGAAGAGAGCAGTACTGAGTGACAAACGACCCAACTAACCAGCACCAAAGCAGCAGGTCGTGTTGAACCTCACCCTGCGTGACGCAAGACGTGGCCAACCCCTGCGGAGTCTGAGACCATGGCGACCAATCCGCACTAACGGGAGACCATCTCCCGCCCCATCACGGTCTCCCCAGCTCGCCCGCCCGCACCCCCTCCATTTCACCTGCTTCTCCTCGCCGGTCTCCTCCGCAGGGTTCTCTTCCTCTTGTTTCTGGGACATGGCGGGACCGGGACTGTGGAGTGTAGGGGGCCCGGGAAGGCAACCGGAGAAGGGAAGGGGGAGGGGAAACGGGGACAACCTGCGCTGCTGCTTCGGCTCCTGTCACTAGGGTTGCTCAGTCAAAATGGCGGCCTTTGCCCGTGACGTTGCGACCGCCCCTTCCTATGAGAGCCAATGAGAGTGAGGTAGACGGGACAATGACGTAACGATCTACCAATAGTCGCTGTCTAAAGGTGGGCTCTATAGAGGCGACCGGCAAGCTGGAACACCAACCTGGAAAGAGAGTGAGCCACAAGGACCAATTGGAAGCCTGCGGGGGATATTGGGGGCGGGGCCGCTGGCTGTGGTATTTTTGCAGCCTTGGTGGGCTTCGGCTTTCTTCACCGTCTGGCGCTCGAGACGCTTCGCAGGGCGTCAAACTGGAGAGCGGATTTTATTCTCAGGTGGAGAGGATTAAGCTTTGCGCAGTGTTAGCAGAAAATAATCGATCTCCAGAAAATTATTTGGAAGTCAGATTGGATTTTAAAATGATACTAACAGGCCAGGAGCGGTGGCTCACGTCTGTAATCCCGGCACTTAGGGAGGCCGAGACGGGCCGATCACCTAAGGTCACGAGTTCGAGACCATCCTGGCCAACATGGCGAAACCCCATCTCTACTGAAAGTACAAAAATCAGCCACACGTGGTGGCCCGCGCCCGTAATCCCAGCTATTCGGGAGGCTGAGGCAGGAGAATCGCTTGAACCCGGGAGGTAGAGGTTACAATGAGCCGAGATCGCGCCACTGCACTCCAGCCTGGGCAACAGAGACGCTGTCTCAAAAAATAAACATAAAATAAAATGGTTCTAACGGTATTACGATGTGTCATTCGGCCTGTGGAATAGAGACTGAGCCTCAACCCGAGTTGTCTTGCAAAGCACTAATGGCTTATGTTCCGTAATCTAACCCTTACGTGTAGTCTTTATATTTGTTCAGGGTCCTCCCTGGGGACTAAGCGCCTTGAAACGGGGAGCACAGTGTAGGTATATGGTAAACATTGAGTAAATACGGTAAATTCTAGTTAACCCATCCAGAATCACGGTTTAACATTTCTTGGGCGTCTGTCTGTATCTGGATGGTACTATGTTAGCTGGGGGGTGCATACGTAGTAAGGCAGTCTCTGCCCTTAGAATGCTTACAAGCTAGTGGGGTATGGGGAGGAAAGGCTTTCACAGTGTGCCACGTGTACCCTAAATCCCCGATTATTAAATAGACACATTTTCCTAGAGTGTTAGTCAATAAGCATGGCATATTTATATTAAAAACAAAGATTAATAGTAATGACACTGCAAACGTCACATTAAATTTTATTTTACTTTATAAAAGAGGTCTTGCTATGTTGGCCAGGCTGCTCTCGAACTCTCGGACTCAAGCGGTCCCCTCTCCTCAGCCTCTCAAAGTGCTGGGATCACAGGAGTGAGACACCACACCCGACCCTGAGGCCCTGTCTCTTTAAAAACAAACAATCCTGGGATGTTTCATCAGAAGGGGAAAAAAAAAAAAAAAAAGTAAAACAAACTTAGTTAAACCTAAGAAATCCAATTGAAAAAGAAGTAAAGAATTTAAGGCCGGTCCAGTGGCTCAGGCCTGTAATCCCAGCACTGGGAGGCCGAGGCGTGCAGATCACGAGGTCAAGAGATCAAGAGCATCCTGGCCAACATGGTGAAACCTCATTATCTATTTTAAAAAATACAAAAATTAGGTGAAGTGGAAGAATCGCTTGAACCCAGGAGGTGGAGGTTACAGTGAGCCAAGATTGTGCCATTACACTCCAGCCTAGCAACAGAGCAAGGTTCTGTCTCAAAAAAAATAACAAAAAACCAAAAACCAAAAACCTTGGGAGTTTGTCTGGAAGAAAGAAAACAGGAAGGAAGGATGGATATTCCAGATCAGGGCAGGGCACACGGTGAAAGGTAGATAAATAGAATTAAGGTCAGAATCTGAAGGGCTTTGAATGCCAAGGTAAGGAACTTGTGACTAGTCCAATAGTCAATGAAAGACATTTAAGGTTTTAGGCTAGGGAGTGGGAGGTAACAATTGCTCTTTCTGAAGATTAATTTGGTGATAACGAAGAAAATGACACAGAATTCCAAGCAGAATACTACTCTGCAAACGTTAGGTGGGAGATAATTAGGATTTAACCTAGAAACGTGGTAGTTAAGAATAGAAAATAGTGAACCTAATCAAGACAGTCTCTGGCAGTGGAATCCACTAGATTAGCAGCGTTTTGAATTCAGGGAATGAGAAGACTGTGTGCCTCTAGGTGATTATTTGCAGAAACAATACATTCAAGAAGAGGAGTCAATTTGGGAATGGAACTGAAAGCAGAGAGAAAGTGAGGCATTCAGTTTTGAAAACTTGGCCTTTTTTTGAGACCGGGTCTCGCTGTTGCCCAGGCTGCAGTCAGTGGCGGAGCCCCGCTCCACGCAAAGCCCGCCTCTGCTGCAGCGGTTCTCCTGCCTCGGCCTCCTGACCGCAGGCCTGCACCACCACGCCCGGCTAAGTTTTGTATTTTTGGTAGAGATGGAGTTTTGCCGTGTTGGCCAGGCTAGCCTCAAACTGCTGACCTCAGGTGATCTGCCTGCCTCGGCCTCCCAAAGTGCTGGGATTACAGGCATGAGCCACCATGCCTGGCCTGAAAACATGGACTTTATTAAAAGCCAGTGAACCATTTCATGGAGATATCCAGGCAATGAGGCAATGAAGATTTAGGATACATGACCTCTTAAAAAAAAAAAAAAAAAAAAAAAAGGGATATATGATCTCTAAGATCTCCATATCTGAAATTTTAGAGTTTTTGTTTGTTTAGTTTGGTATTTTTTGAAACGGAGTCTCGCTCTGTCACCAGGCTGGAGTGCAGTGGTGTGATCTCGGCTCACTGCAACCTCCGCCTCCCGGGTTCAAGCGATTCTCCTGCCTCAGCCTCCCGAGTAGCTGGGATTACAGGCGCCCACTACCATGCCCGGCTCATTTTTTTTGTATTTTTAGTAAAGAGGGGTTTCACCATGTTGGCCAGGATGGTCTTGATCACCTGACCTTGTGATCCGCCCGCCTTGGCTTCCCAAGGTGCTGGGATTACAGGTGTGAGCCACTGCGCCGGCCTCTTTTTTTTTTTTTTTTTTAATAAAGGCGGGGTTTCACCATGTTGGTCAGGCTGGTCTTGAACTCCCAACCAGAGGTGATCCGCCCGCCTTAGCCTCCAAAGTGCTTGGATTACAGGTGTGAGCCTCCACGCCCAGCCTGCGCCGGCCTTTTTGAATTTTTTTTTTTGAGATGGAGTTTCGCTTTTGTTGCCCAGAGTACAGTAGTGTGATCTCAGTTCACTGCAACCTCCGCCTCCCAGGTTCAAGTGACTCTCAGCCTCTCCAGTAGCCTCTCCTCTCTAGTAGCTGGAGCTACAGGAGTGTGCCTCCATGCCTGGCTAATTTTTGAAATTTATAGTAGAGACAGGGTTTCACCATGTTGGCCAGGCTGGTCTCGAACTCCTGACTTCAGGTAATTCGCCTGCCTCAGCCTCCCAAAGTGCTGGGATTACAGGTGTGAGCCACTGTGCCCAGCCTGAAAACATGGACTTTATTAAAAGCCAGTGAACCATTTGGTGGAGACATCCAGGCAATGAAAACTTAGGTAAGTGACCTCTAGGAAATGTAGGTGTGGGAGTTTGGGAGAAAAATAGAGGTTAAAGATGTATAAATTTTGGACTTTTTCATGTAAATGTAAGTAAAGTTGTGGAAGTTGATGGGATCACAAAGGAGTTTAGGAAAAAAAGAGATTCCAGTCGGGGCAGTGGCTTATACCTGTGATCCGAACACGTTAGAAGATCAGGGTGAGAGGATCGCCGGAAGCCAGGAGTTTCAGGTTGCCGTGAGCTATGAGCATTGCCATTGCACTCCAGCCCAGGTGACAGAGTGAGCCCCTGTCGCTTAAAAAAACAAAAACAAAAACAAAAAACTGGGTACGGTGGCTCACACCTGTAATCCCAGAACTTTGGGAGGCCGAGGTAGGTGGATCACGAGGTCAGGAGTTCGAGACCAGTCTGGCCAACATGGTGAAACCCCGTCTCTACTAAAAATACCAAAAATTATCTGGGCGTGGTGACCTGCGCCTGTAATCCCAGCTACTCAGGAGGCTGGGACAGAGAAATCGCTTGAACACGGGAGGCGGAGGGTGCCGTGAGTTGAGATCGCTCTCCTGCACTCCAGCCTGGGCAACAAGAGTGAAACTCTTCTCAAAAAAACAAAACAAAACAGAAATGTGGGGAAAAGAGTTGGCAAAAGACAGAGACGAATGATCAGAGTGGTAGGGAGAGAATCAGAGGAGACAAGAGCCGTGGAAAGCACATGAAGGAGACCGAGGGCAGGTTGTCACTGTTAATGTGATACGGAAGTTAAAGGTATAGGGGACAGAGGTCAATTGCAAGGCGTTACAGAGCAAGGAGGTGGTAGCAATATTTAACAGTAAAGCAAGGAAAGGGTAGAGCAGTAGCAGCAGATTTTCTTTCAGGGAATAGGCAGGACTCAAGCATGTTTTTAGAAGAGGGGAATGAGAGCCGGGCACAGTGGCTCACGCCTGTAATCCTAGCACTTTGGGAGGCTGAGGTGGGTGGATCACCTGAGGTCAGGAGTTCAAGACTAGCCTGGCCATCATGGTGAAACCTCATCTTAAAAAAAAAAAAAAAAAAAGAAAGAAAGAAAAGGGGAATGAGCTGATAGAGAAAACCTAAAAATGTAATTATTTACTTTAAAGAGGCAATACGGGCTGGGCACAGTGGCTCACTCCTGTAATCTCAGCACTGTGGGAGGCTGAGGCGGGTGGATCACTTGAGGCTAGAGTTCAAGACCAGCCTGGCCAACATGGTGTAACCCTATCTCTACTAAAAATACAAAAATTAACCGGATGTGGTGGTGGTCGCCTGTAGTCCCAGCTACTAGGGAGGCTGAGGCGAGAGTCGCTTGAACCTGGGAGGTGGAGGTTGCAGTGAGCCGAGATTGCGCCTCTGCACGCCAGCCTGGGCAACAGAGGGAAACCCTGTCTCTAGATAAATAAATAGGCAATACTAAGAGAATTAAAGTCTAAGAGAAAGTTAGTAGGTCAAGAGGGACAGAGGCAGACAGGTTGACTTTGGCAGCTGTAAAGGAAGAGTGGGAGATAAGGAAGAGTGGGAGATAAAATGTACAGAGATTTTGAGTGGCTAAACATTTAGGAAAGTCAGCTTGAATGAACTTGTTTTTCTGAGTGTAAGGTTTGTTTCCGAGGATAAAACGAAGAAACTGAGACCTGCACCAAAATAATCCAATGCAAGGGAATTTATTCAGGCTCCCAGGTGAGGTTCTGCGGTCTAGACAGGAAGGGCCAGAGAAGTCACACAGACTCCTCTCAGACAGGGGGTTTTATAGGGAGTGAAACAGCTCGATTGGGTGAGGGAGAGCAAGACTGCTATTGGGTAAGTTACAAGCCTTGACCTAGGACTTGGCTTGTTGTTGGTTGGAATTACTTGCCTGCTATTGGTTGTTAAGACTCAGCTGCTATTGGTTGTTAAGACTCAGCTGCTATTGGTTATTAAGAAGCTATGGTTGCAGCACCTTGTTTGCATACTGGGCTCTTTAAGAGAAGACCAGGCTGTGCGAGCAAGGGAGAGGGGAACATGCCCGAGCATGTCTGAGCTTGTACGGGGCTTGTGAAAGGGAAAAAAGGGCGGGTGGGGGGTGCGTCCGGGCTCCCAGCAAGGCAACCGGCCTTACGCTGAGTATGGTCAATCTTTTGAAAATAAAACGGATGGGGGTGAGATAGAGGATCTAGGAAAATATGGAGGTTGGAAACAGTCCTATAGAAAATAGCAATGATTACAAATAGCAAGAAAGAGCTGAGATTAAATAGTAGATTCGAATTTATAGTAGTCCCAATCAGCATGGCTTTTTGACTTTGGTCAATGACTCCTGGCTGCCTTGGAATGCAAAAAACAGCTTAGGTCAAAGGACTAGTAGAGAAGGAACAGTGGGAGGAGGGCACTAAGGAAGTCTAGAGGTTGGTCGGCCAGTTTGTTGAAATCGCTGACCGCAGCATCTAGGCTCTGTACGAAAGATGGAGTGAGACGGTGAGCTAGGAGAATGGAAGGTGTTGAAGAGCTGGAGGCCATGAGACAGAGGAAGCTCGGATTTGGTGGGAATGAATGAGAGAGGCTGAAGAGTAGGAGGTTGCGATGAGACTAGAATGTTAGTTTATATCCTGGGAGGTGGAGAAATTACAGGTTATGATAAGCTTTATCCCATAATAACTATAATTGATGGGAGACATGGCATGGCTATAAAAGTCACTTGACGGCCGGGCATGGTGGCTCATGCCTGTAATCCCAGCACTTTGGGAGGCCAAGGTGGGTGGATCACCTGAAATCAGGTGTTCAAAACCAGTCTGGCCAACATGGTAAAACCTGTCCCTACTGAAAATACAAAATTAGCCAGGCACGGTGGTGCCTGCCTGTAATCCCAGCTGCTTGGGAGACTGAGGCAGGAGAATCACTGGAACGTGGGAGGCGGAGGTTGCGGTGAGCCGAGGTCACGCCATTGCACGCCAGCCTGGGCAACAAGAGTGAAACTCTGTCTCAAAAAAAAAAAAAAAAATCACTTGAGGTAATCAAGTAAGTGGGAAGCCATAAATGTTGGGTGGAGGTTAGGATAGGGTGACTGTGACCCATATTTGGGGATGGGCTGTATGTCTGCAACACATACTGTGTAGAAACAACTGTGTGACCCTTATCAAACGATTTGTAAGTTCAGCGTTGACAGGTTCATTTCTGGGTGTGGTGGTTAAGGACTGTTTCCGATGGGACAGAAACTCGGCTGGGATTGTGAGGATGAATGGGAAAGCTGGAGACTGGTAAGGGGAGAGAGGAAGGGAAGACGATTTAGAGGACCACCCCAGCTGAGAGAAGGTCAGACAGCGGGTGACTGACCCCTGACAGAGGACAGCAGGAAAAGGAAAGAGAAATTGTAACAAAGTAAAAACTCCCTCGAGGGAACGAGTTTCCGCTAGTCCCGCAAGATGCTCCTTTCATCCGACAAGCGTCTCGAGCACTCACTATGTGCTAGGTATCATTCTGGGTACTCTGGATGCAAAGATAAAGGACCGTCTCTTCAACTTGTTCACAGATGAGTGAGGAGATAAAGACAGTTTACACTGGAAAAGGGGCATCAAAGGCAGCTTCCCGGAGGACATGACATTTGAGGGACGTATAGGAATACTTGAGATTAAAAGAAAAAGAAGGCGAAGAAGCCCTTTTCAGGCAGAAGGATCCTCGTGTGAAAAGACACAAAATTATTAAGGCACCTCCATGTGGATGCCTGGTTCTCAAACTTGGTCCATCAGAAGCTCCCGGGGAACTTTATAAGAATACAGATTCTCTCGGCCCATTTCACTGCTGTTGAGTCAGCAGCTCTACACTGGGGCCTGGAAATACTATTTTTGAAAAGCTCCCTGAGGAGAGTTGGAAAAGAAGGCTGATCCGGGAGCCTGTGTGAAGTGGCAAGATGCACTTTTTCAGGTTGCTGGGGTCCTGAGAAGCCTTGACAATCATGCTAGAGTCCTGGGGTTTCATGAAGACAAAGGGAGCCTCTAATTTCTTTTTTTCTTTTGAGACGGAGTCTTGCTCTATCACCTAGGCTGGAGAGCAGTGGTGCCATCTCGGCTCACTGCACCCTCCGCCTCCTGAGTTTCAGGGATTCTTGTGCCTTGGCCTTCTGAGTAACTGGGATTAAAGGCACGTGCCACCAAGCCTGGCTCATTTTTTTTTTTTTTTTTTTTGAGACGGAGTCTCGCTCTGTTGCCCAGGCTGCAGTGCAGTGACATGATTTCAGCTCACTGCAAGCTCCACCTCCTGGGTTCAAGTGATTCTCCTGCCTCAGCTTCCCGAGTAGCGGGGATTACAGGCACACACCACCATGCCCTGCTAATTTTTCTATTTTTTAGTAGAGACGGGGTTTCACTGCGTTGGCCAGGATGGTCTCCGTCTCCCTGACCTCATGATCGGCCCGCCTCAACCTCTCAAAGCGCTGGGATTACAGGGGTGAGCCATCGTCCCTGGCCTAATTTTTGTATTTTTACTAGAGATGGGTTTCGCCATGTTGGCCAGGCTGGTCTTGAACTCCTGACCTCAGGTGACCTGCCCACTTCAGCTTCCCAAGTAGTACTGGGAATATAGGCGTGGGCCTCTGATTTTCAAGCAAGGAAATGGTTGTTGTTAGATTAAGGACTTGGAGAGATTTAGGTGTAGAAGTAATGTGGAGACCAGCTGAATCTCAGCTGTTGTGGCAATCCAGGGAGATTTCAGAAGCGTGACCAGAGGCAGAGGTTCTGTGAATGGAGGGGAGCCTGAACAGACGAATGATATTGCACATGGGTGATGAAGGTGAGGGGAGAACCAAGATGAGCCCTAAATTCCTGCGTGAAGGGTGGTGCCAGTTTCTGAAAAGCAAATGCAGGTAGGAGAGTGGATTGAGGGAGTAAGGTAAGGAGAGAGGATCTGACCTTCTTATGCGTTTAGCTCCAGTCTTTTTTTTTTTTTTTCTTATGTCTAATTTCTTTCTGGGCAGGTCCTAATCCTTCCAGATATGAATTGAGATGTCTGTAAAATTCATCAGTGCTGAAGCAACATTCTACAGAATGGCTATTAAAAAAAAAAAGTTGGCCAGGCACAGTGACTCACCCCTGTAATCCTAGCATTTTGGGAGGCCGAGGCGGGTGGATCACCTGAGGTCAGGAGTTTGAGGCCAGCCTGGCCAACATGGTCTCATCTCTACTAAAAATACAAAAATTAGCCAGGCATGCTGGCACGTGCCTGTAATCCCAGCTACTAGGGGGCTGAGACAGGATGATCGCTTGAACCTGGGAGGCACAGGCGTTGCAGTGAGCCGAGATTGTGACACTGAACTCCAGCCTGGCCAACAGAGCAAGACTCCCTCTCAAAAAAAAAAAAAAAAAAAAAAAAAAACGTTGTGAGGCTACAGATGACTGGGTTTAATTTTTTTTTTTTTCTTTTGAGACAAGGTCTTGCTCTATTGCCCAGGATGGAGTGCAATGGCCTGATCTTGGCTCACCACAACCTCTGCCTCCTGGGCTCAAGTGATTCTCCCACATCAGCCTCCCAAGTAGATGAGACCACAGGTGCCTGCCACCACGCCTGGCCACTTTTTGTATTTTTTTGTAGAGATGGGGTTTCGTCATGTTGCCCAGACTGGTCTCGAACTCCTGGACTTGAATGATTCGCCTTCCTCTGCCTCCCAAAGTGCTGGGATTACAGGCATGAGCCACGGTGCCCAGCCAATGGCTGGGTTTAAAACACATACCGTTAGCACCCCCTGATGGGCCGAACCGCGAACAGCAGGAACTGAATCAAGCGCGCTCCTGTCCATGTCTCCTTTGCACTCAGGGCTGTCCTTAAATGTAGCTTAAGGAAAGTAGCTGTCTAAGTAATCAGAACAGTGCAGTGTTAAAGGTAAAATCGTAACTCATAAAAATAGGTGAACTAAGAGGCCGGATGCGGTGGCTCATGCCTGTAATCCTGGCACTTTGGGAGGGTGAGGCGGGCGGATCACCTGCGGTCAGTCTGATACCAGCCTGGCCAACATGGTGAAACCCCGTTTCTACTAAAAATTCAAAAATTAGTTGGGCGTGGTGGAGGGCACCTTTAATCCCCGCTACGTGGAAGCTCTTGAACCCAGGAGGCGGAGGTTACAGGGAACTAAGATTGTGCCACTGCACTCCAGCCTGGGCCACAGAACGAGACTCCATCTCAAAAAAAACCCAAAACAACAAAAAAAGGGAACAGTAAGTGTGAAACTGGTCTCAAAAGAGAACCTGAAGACATACATATGTATTCAATTAGGAATGCTGAAATGAATTTGCTAATAGATGTGCAATTGGTCAGTATCCACAGGACGTAAAACGTAATGTTTGGAATATGTCCACGGGGTAAAAATAAATTGTATCTCACTTCACAAAACTCATTTGTGTGTCTATGTACAAGAATTGCTTGCATTGCCAAAAGTTTTCTCAATTTACACAGTTAGACAGTTCAAAGACAATGAAAGGCATAGATCAGATAATTTCTTTTTTTTTTTAATTTTTTTTCTTTTTATTTATTTTTATCACATCGAAGGACATTTCAGTGCTGTAGATCAGATAATTTCAACGACTCCTCTAGACAGTGCTCGAGAGTGTTTTGCCCATTTCAAAGTCTTTTACGGTTTTTCTCCCGAGAACAGAAAAGCCTCTCTTCTCATAAATATCTCATCCCTACCTTCCATTGCATTGAAGTTCCTGATTAAAATGCTAATATATACCCAAAAGATACCAGACCAACATTATCAGCTGCCGTTTTACATTTAGATTAAGTAATCACATCTGCTTTAATTAATATCTACACTGAAATACCGGCCCAGGGAAGGCCCTAGAGAAAATCTTAGAAAGAGAAAGGAAGTCTATTTAACATCTATCATGTGTCTGCCACTGTAAGAGCAGTTTACTCCTTGTAATTGTATTCAAAAATTGGCCAGGCACCGTGGCTCACGCCTGTAATCCCAACACTTTGGGAGGCCGAGGCTGGTGGGTCACCTGAGGTCAGGAGTTTGAGGCCAGCCTGGCCAACGTGGCAAAACTCCATTTCTACTGAAAATAAAAAATATTAGCTGGGCGTGGCCGTGCGTGCCTGTAATCCCCGATACTCGGGAGGCCGAGGCATGGCCTATTTTTATTTTTAATAGAGACGGACTCTCGCTATGTTGCCCAGGCTGATCGCAAACTCCCGAGTTCAAGCCATCTTCCCGCCTCGGTCTCCCAAAGTGTTGGGATTATAGGTGTGAGCCACCACGCCTGCCTCTCTTCAGATTTCTACTTTCTTTCTCTCCTGTCCTCATTCTCTCTCCCTTTCTCCTTTCCTTTTTTCCCTCCATTCTCCTCTTCCTTTTACTTCTTTTTAGAAGGCCTAGACCTCTCCTTCCCAATTTATTTTCCTTTTTCTTTCAAGCTTCTGAGAAGCACTTCTTCTCAAGCGTTCCCCATTCTAAGCCTTTTCCACGTATCTGCAGAAACTCTAAGATGAAATTAGTCAATATCGTTAGAATCGAAGGCAGTGATTGGAAGAGAGCCTGAGGAGGGCTTCCGAGGGGCTGGTAAAGTCGTTTCTTCATCCTGGTGCTGGTTATATGGGTGTGTTCAGTGTGTGAAAATGGAGCCACACACTTCTGTGCACTTCTCTGTATGCATATTTCAATAAAAGACTTATGTGAAACCAAAACAATGCAAAACGAAACATCCCTCTGTTTAAATTTCACTTCCTTCAGGGAAGTAGATGATAAAAAGACGTATAAAGAAGTGTGGAAAATGATCTTCGTAGGCCGGGCGCGGTAGCTCACGCCTGTAATCCCAGCACTTTGGGAGTCCGAGGTGGGTGGATCACAAGGTCAGGAGTTTGAGACCACCCTGACCAACATGGTGAAACCCCGTCTCTATTTAAATAAATAAATAAATAAATTGGCCCAGAACCACCAGCTCCTACGCGTTTTCCAAAGACTAACAACTCTAGGTTTGGCTTATTGGATGGAGCAATGACGGTGGAAATGGAAGAGCACGGAAGAATGGGGGACATTAAGAAAGACTGACAGCTTTAGGCTGAGGCGGGCAGACCACCTAAGGTCAGGAGTTTGAGACCAGCCTGGCCAACGTGGTGAAACCCCGTCTCTACTAAAAACACAAAACATTAGCCGGATGAGGTGGTGCTCGCCTGTAATCCCAGCTACTCGGGAGGCTGAGGCAAAACAATCGCTTGAACCCGGGAGGCAGAGGTTGCAGTGAGCCCTCCAGCCTGGGCAACAAGAGTGAAACTTCGTCTCAAAAAAAAAAAAAAGACTGACAGAACTTGTTAACCAGCTAACCAGCTGCGAGTGCAGCTCAGTCGGATTTCAGAAAGGAGTAGCTGGGTGTGGTGGCTCATGGCTATAATCCCAGCACTTTGGGCATCTGAGGCAGGAGAATCATGTGAGCCCAGAAGTTTGAGACCAGCCTGGGCAACACACAAGACCCTATCTCTACAACAAAAATAGAATAATTAGCCAGGCATGGTGGTGCATGCCTGTGGCCCAACTACTTGGGAGGCTGACGTGGGAAGATCGCTTGAGCCCGGAAGGTGGAGTTGTGATCACGCCTCTGTACTCTCTAGCTTGCTGGGTGACAAAGTGAGGCCCTGCCTCAAAAAAAAAAAAAAAAAAAAAAGGCTGGGTGCAGTGGCTCACACCTGTAATTCCAGCACTTTTGGAGGCCGAGATGGGCAGATCACAAGGTCAGGAGTTCGAGACCCGTCTGGCCAACATAGTCAAACTCCGTCTCAACTAAAAATGCAAAAATCAGCTGGGTGTAGAGATGTGCACCTGTAGTCCCAGCTACTCGGGAGCCTGAGGCAGGAAAATCGCGTGAACCCAGGAGGCAGAGGTTGTAGTGAGCCAAGATCACGCCATGGCACTCCAGCCCAGGCAACAGTGTGAGACTCCAACTCAAAAAAAAAAAAAAAAAAAAGCCTGGTGCAGTGACTCCAATGACTCACACCTGTAATCCTGGTATTTTGGGAGGCCTAGGCGGGTGGATCATCTGAGATCAGGAGTTCGAGACCAGGCTAGCCAACCTGGTAAAGCCCCATTTCTACTAAAAATACAAAAAAATTAGCCGGGCGTGGTGGCACATTCCTGTAATCCCAGCTACACGGGAGGCTGAGGCAGGAGAATTGCTTGAACCCGGGGGGCAGAGGTTGCAGTGAGCCAAGATCGTGCCATTGTACTCCAGCCTGGGTCACAGAGCTCAGTCTCAAAAAAAAAAAATGTCTGGGCATAGTGGCTCCTCATGCCTATAATCCCAGCACTTTGGGAGGCCAACACAGGAGGATTACTTAAGTCCAGGAGTTTGAAACCAGCCTGGGAAACATGACAAGACTCCTTCTCTTAAAAAAAAAAAAAAAAAATAGCCAGGTGTGGTGGCACATTCCTGTGGTCCTGACTACTTGGGAGGCTGAGGTGGGAGGATGGCTTGAGCCTGAGAGGTTGAGGTTTCACCATATCGGCCAGGCTGGTCTTGAACTCCTGACCTTAAGTAATCCACCCGCCTCCCAAAGTGTTGGGATTACAGGTGTGAGCCATGGTGCCAGGCCGTACATTGGGTTCCTGGGGAAGACCTGAGGTATCTGAGCAGAAATCTGCATGGGGAGGGAGCCAAGCAGTTATCTGGGGAGAAATTGGTTCAGTCAGGCAGCGGGAATAGCAAATGCAAAGCTCCTGAAGCAAGAGCATATTTTTGGTGTATTTGAGAAACAGCAAGAAGGTCAATGTAGCTAAGAGCCAGAATAAGAGAAGAGATACAGGCAAGGATGAGATTGTTCTTGGCTTCTTAGCTTCTTAGGTCATGGTAAGTGTAAGGTTTGTTTCCGAGGATAAAACGAAGAAACTGAGGCCAGCACCAAAATAATCCAATGCAAGGGAATTTATTCAGGCTCCCGGGTAAGGTTCTCCGGTCTGCACAGGAAGGGCCAGAGAAGTCGCGGGGACTCCTCTTAGACAGGGGGTTTTATAGGGAGTGAAACAGCTCGATTGGTTCAGGGAGAGCAAGACTGCTATTGGGTAAGTTATAAGCCTTGACCTAGGACTTGGCTTGTTATTGGTTGGAATTACTTGCCTGCTATTGGTTGTTAAGACTCGACTGCTATTGGTTGTTAAGACTCTGCTGCTATTGGTTGTTAAGGCTTAGCTGCTATTGGTTGTTAAGACTCAGCTGCTATTGGTAATTAAGAAGCTATGGTTGCAGCACCTTGTTTGCATACTGGGCTCTTTAAGAGAAGACCAGGCTGTGCGAGCAAGGGAGAGGGGAACATGCTTGAGCATGTCTGAGCTTGTACGGGGCTTGTAAAAGGAAAAAAGATTGGGGGGTGGGGTGCGTCCAAGCTCCCAGCAAGGCAACCGGCCTTACAGTAAGAGCTCTCTTTTTTTTTTAGACCAAGCGAGTCTCTGTCACTCAGGCTGGAGTGGTTCAGTGGCACTATCTCAGCTCACTGCAACCTCTGCCTCCTGGGTTCAAGTGATTCTCCTGCCTCAGCCTCCCGAGTAGCTGGGACTACAGGTGCCCGCCACCACGCCTGGCTAATTTTTTGTATTTTAGTAGAGACGGGGTTTCACCACGTTGGCCAGGATGGTCTCCATCTCCTGATCTCGGGTGATCCGCCCACCTCGGCTTTTCTTTTTTTTTTTTTTTTTTTTTTTTTTCTTTT
>PVKP010018883.1:0-43501 GCA_004027715.1 Plecturocebus donacophilus | reverse complement strand
AGGGCACCACCCAGTCCCGCACACTCCGCACCGAGAAGCGCCGCGCCGGCCAAAAGAGTCGCGCTGGCGACCTGCGTGGCTCCCTCGCCGGGAATCTCCCAGTCCGTGGGCATCAAATATTCGTCTGCAACTGCGGCGTCCACTCGCTCTCTGCGCCCTCACCGTGAGCCACAATCCCGAGCTGCTGCTACGCGGCCATCTTGGATCTCTCTCCGCCCGGTGATGAAGTTTTTCTGTTTCTTAGTTTTCCTTTGGCGGACGCCGGTTCCCCACAGAGCCAGACCTTCCCGGGTTGGCTGCGCCCGCTGTGGAACTGTCAGTCCTCAGCACTTCCAATTGCTGTTTTCCTTGTGGGGATGGGACCAGCCGAGCCCGTCCCTGTCCGTCCCGCACACTCCGCACCGGGAAGAGCCGCGCCGGCCAGAAGAGTCGCGCCGGCGACTCGCATGGCTTCTCCGCCGGGAATCTCCCGGTCTGTGGGCAACAAAAACTCGTCGGAAAGTGCGGCGTCCACTCGTTCTCTGCGCTTTCACTGGGAGCTACATTCCTGAGCTGTTGCTAGTCGGCCATCTTGGATCTCTCTCGCAGTGGTAACTTTTAATAAAGTTCTGCTCCTTAAAGGAGTTTTTACTATATTTTGATTGATTATAACAGACCTGAAACAATTCTGAAATTATATAAGTGAGTAACTACTAAATGTTGTGGGATGAAATAAGTACTTGAGAATTGAGATAAAGGAGCAGCACAAAGAATGGTTGGGAAAATCCTTGCTGTGGGCGATGGGACTTGAACTGATGGGCAAGATTCCTGAGGAAGTGAGCAGAGGAGACTGTCCCTACCAAGAGGGTGACTTAATGAATACAACAAAGAGGGATTGTCTGCCGGGGCCAGTGCTCATGATGTGTGTGGAGGGCAAGTGAAGGATGGAGAGGCAAGACAGTGTAGAGCTGTTAAGAGCATATCCTGGTGACCCTGAACTCCCTTCCAGGTTCCTCCTCTGTGTAATGTGGATATGTTAGTACCAGCTTTGAGGGGTGACTAGGATTGGATGGGATGATGAGTGACAAGTTCCTGGTGTAGACCTGGCACATAAAGTATTGACTAGGCTGGGCGCAGTGGCTCACACTTGTAATCCCAATACTTTGGGAGACCAAGGCAGAAGGATCACCTGAGGTCAGGAGTTCAAGACCAGCCTGGCCAACATGGTGAAACCTCGTCTCTACTAAAAATACCAAAAATAAAATAAATAAAAAATAAAAGTAGCCAGGTGGGCACCTGTAATCCCAGCTACTCAGGAGGCTGAGGCAGGAGAAACACTTGAACCCAGGAGGTGGAGGTTGCAGTGAGTCATGATCACACCATTGCACTCCAGCCTGGGCAGCAAGAGTGAAACTTCATCTCAAAAAAAAAAAAGTGTTGACTAGACAGAAGGTGATATTGCTACTGGGGAGGATGGGGCTGAACCCTGGAGGACAGGGCTGCTAGGTACTTTTTCCTACTTTGACTTGATAGAAATGAAGAGGCCACAGGCCAGGTGCAGTGGCTCATGCTTGTAACCCCAGCACTTTGGGAGGCTAAGGCGGGCGGATTTTGAGACCAGCATGGCCAACATGGTGAAACTCTGTCTCTACTAAAAATACAAAAATCAGCCGGGCATGTTGGTGCATACCTATAATCCCAGCTTCAGGAGGCTGAGGCACAAGAAGTGGTTGAACCCAAGAAGTGGAGGTTGCAGGGAGCTGAAATCATGTCACTGCACTGCACTCCAGCCTGGACAACAGAGCGAGACTCTGTCCCCTCCCCCCAAAAAAAATTAGGAGGTCTTTTGATTAGAGGTAAAATGTGACTGAAATGAATTAATATGGTAGCTACCCAAATACTTCTGTGTGCACTGTGCTTTCTGTTATCTGCAGCCTCCACCATTGCCCTGCAGGCGAGGGGCCTTTGGACTCCGAGGCTCAGTGAGAGGAAATTTGCACTTTGCCCAGGGCCTCCTGGCTACCAAGAGAGAAGTCAAGATTTGAACCTAGGCTTGCCTCGTTCCAAAATCTGGAATCTTTCTCTCTCTGCCAGACTGCCCCTGCCTGGAAAGCCATCTGCCAGGGGCTAATGGCCCCATGGGGAAGAGGAATAGCTGGCTCAGGTGGTTACTGCTGCTCCTAAAAAGGTGTGTGAGCTCAGAGCGCATTTTGGCAGACACCCCATCCTCTGCCTCCCGGAAGAGGAGGAAATGGGATGGTCATGTAACAATGGAAATTGAGTTAGAAGGAAGGCAGGCACTGGGAGACCTGGCTTTCCTCTGTCAGGTGGGGCTTCAAAAAGCTCAGGCCAAGAGTGGAGTCCATGGATTTTTCAGAAATACAAATTTTTTATGGGCACATAACTTGGCAGTCACTTCAGACTTCCTGGTAATTCTTACTTGGTAAACGTGACATGTTGCCTGGCTGGACTTCTGCTGTTCCAGTTTGGTCAGTGCCATTGGCAAGGGATTGGGGAGGGAGTATTGGCCTTAGGCGAGAGATTCTAAGTGTTCCTTGGGGCCAGCCAGGTCTACTTTTTTGTCTTCTAGGACAGTGCCACTCACTAGTGTTGATGGACCAACTTTAAAAAAATTTGTAAGTGGAGATTTATACTTCTGTAAAATAAAAAGAACAGGAAAAGAGACTGAAAAAGACATGCAGAATACAAACTCTAATTTTTTATCATTAGATTCAACAGATATAAAATTACTTTGTCAGTTCCCATAAAAGTTTCTAAACTCTTGGCAGAGCACAGTGGCTCACACCTATAATCCCAGCAGTTTGGTAGGCTGAGGCGGGTGGATCATGAGGTCAGGAGGTGGAGATCATCCTGGCCAACATGGTGAAACCGCATCTCTACTAAAAATACAAAAAGAAAAAAATTTTTTTTTTTTGGGACGGAGTTTTGCTCTTGTTGCCCAGGCTGGAGTGCAGTGGCAGGATCTCAGCTCACTACAACCTCCGCCTCCTGAGTTCAAGCGATTCTTCTGCATCAGCCTCCAAAGTAGCTGGGATTACAGACATGTGCCACCATGCCTGGCTAATTTTGTATTTTTAATAGAGACAAGGTTTCTTCATGTTGGTCAGGCTGGTCTCAAACTCCCGACCTCAGGTGATCCACCCGCCTCAGCCTCCCAAAGTGCTGGGATTACAGGTGTGAGCCACCTCACCCGGCAAAATACAAGAATTAGCTGGGCATGGTGGCACGTGCCTGTAATCCCAGCTATTCGGGAGGCTGAGGCAGAAGAATCGCTTGAACCAGGGAGTTGGAGGTTGCAGGGAGCCAAGATCGTGCCACTGCACTCCACTCTGGCAACAGAGCAAGACTCTGTCTTAAAAAAAGTTTCTAAACTCTTATTCTCATTTATTTTATTTTATTATTTTGTTTTTTTTAAAGACGGGGTTTCACCATGTTGGTCAGGCTGGTCTTGAACTCCTGACCTCAGATGATCCTCCCGTGTTGGCCTCCAAAGTGCTTGGATCACAGGCGTGAGCCACCGTGCCCGGCCTTATTCTCAATTTCTGTACTGCAGGCAGTGCATTTGACTGCAGACTTAAGTCTGGTCCTGGACTGGTACACTTCAAGAGCAGTGATCTAGGAACAAAGTTTGTTAAGCAAATTAGTAGAATAAACAGGATATTTTTAGAATATTTACCTGATTTTTTTTCTTTTTTTTTTTTTGAGACGGAGTCTTGCTCTGTTACCTAGGCTGGAGTGCAGTGGCTCAATCTTGGCTCACTGCAGCTTCTGCCTCCTGGGTTCAAGTAGCTGGGATTACAGGCACCCACCACCATGCCTGGCTAATTTTTGTATTTTTATTAGAGAAGAGGTTTTACCATATTATTTAGGCTGGTGTTGAATTCCTGACCTCAGGTGATCCACCCGCCTCAGCCTCCCAAAGTGCTGGGATTACAGGCGAGAACCACCATGCCCAGCCCATTTTCCCTGATTTAAGAGTAAAAATAATTTCTTTGCATTTAAAATGCTTCACATCTTTTCAGTAAAGTTCCATATTGGCAGGCAGGGATGTAAAAATATACCAGTAACTGAAGCCAGTATAGTTGTGAGGGGTCCCTAAGTCTAATCCTAAACTGGTGGCAGTACTTGGAAAAATAGGTGCTTTTACTTCCTCTGTTGTTTCTGAGAAACATTACATAGTCTACTAATTTAATTTACATTACAATATTTTCTCTGTTAATTTCTAGCTAGACTTTGAATTGATCTATGTATTTCAGGGCATAATTTTAGGTATATTATTTTAGAGGAAAGTTCCTTAAGTGGTTGTGGTTGTGGTTGTTGTCATTGGTTTTTTTTTTTTTTTTTCTTGCTCTGTCATCTAGCCTGGAGTGCAGTGGTGCAATCCCAGTTAACTGTCACCTTGAACTCCCGGGCTCAAGCAGTCTTCTCACTTCAGCCTCCTGGATAACTGGGACCACAGGCGTGCACCACCACACCTAGCTGATTTTTTATTTTTCCTAAGCAAACTAAAAGAAAAAGTCTCAAGAGTTGAATATGCTGATAGTAATTATGTGTAACTTAATTGTTCATATTTCAAAATTGGATTTTTGTTCTCTAGCTGCCAGTTATCTTATTTTATATTTGTGGCTTTTTTGGGGGGAGGGGGTGCTGTCTTTCTTGTTCTGAGATGACTGGCATGTGGTGTTCTGTCAGGCCAGGATTCTCTTTCCCTGCCATCCGAGCCCGCTCAGAAGCTGCCTTTCTCAGACAGCCTGTCCATGGCCACTGTCCTGGGCCCCGCTGCTCACTCGCAGCACTCGGCTGAGCTGCCTTCAGCCCACCTTGCTGCACAGCAGCTACTCCCCTCCACTGGCCCCCTTTCTCCTCACTCCAAAGTCAGGACTCCCTTTTGTTTTGTATCGTGCTTTGTATTACACTTTTCAAGGCTCTTTCATGTATATATTCTCTTATTTCATCCTCCAGACAATCCCATGAGGTTGGTAGAACAGAGATTTTCATCTCCGTTTTAACTGAGGTGAGGCTGGGAGAGTGTCCGCATGGCATGTACCCTCATTCCTTTGCCCTGGGGCTCCCAGAACTACTTGTTACCACTCAGGTCCAGACTTCCACATGTGCAAGGTTTTGAGTTTGCTCAAAGACGCCTATATTTTGAAGTCCTCTTTTCTACTCATTATTTATATTTGTTATTGCAAAGTCAAACATTAGACTACTTAGTTCAGTGTCACAGGCCTCTTTGGAAGAAAGAAATCTTCAGAACCTGAGGGGGCGGTCAGTAGAGAACTAGAGCCGGGAGCCCCAGAGGGCCACGCAGGGTGAACTGGGTGTCTTGAGGGAGAAGTTCTGTTTCAGGGTCAGTTTAGACAAGAGTGGGAGGGGATGGGTTTCCCTTATTTCACCAATAAAAGCCCAGCATATTGGGATGACACAGAACATTTCTCATGAAGAAAAGAATTCTTGTTGAAAGGAGGGAGGGCACATTGGGCACATTGAAAAATCGCTTTACACTCAAGTGAGAAATCATTTGCTTTTGACTCTTTTTCCCCATCCCCTTAATGGTCAAACAGACCTGGGTTCCAAATCCAGTCCTGCCGCTTACTAGGTAGGTATGGTGACATTGGTCAAGTTATTTAACTTCCCTAAACTTGTTTTCTCGTCTGTAAAATGGGTAAAATATTGTCCACTTTGAAGCATTATTTTTAGGATTAAAGATGATGCATATAAAGCACCTTGATTATGACCTCGATGAGTGAGTGTTCCCTGAAACCTAATTCAGAAGAGGGATTTTGACCCAGGAGGAGCCAGTGTATAGAGTGGGCTCCAGCAGTGGTTCTTAGACTTGAGCAGGCATCAGAATCACCTGGAAGGCTCTTTGAACTACAGCTTGCTGGCCTACTCCCTCCCATAGTTTCTGATTCATTTAGTCTGGAGTGAAGTTTGAGATTTCGCATTTCTAAGTTCCCACACGCTGCTGCTGCTGCTTCTGATTTGGGGACTACATTTTGAGAATGACAGGGCTACAGGTCACTGGCCAGTGGACATTTAGGTGCTGTAGACGCATTCGAAAGCTGAGCTTTTATGTGGCTCCTCTGTTAGATACTGATTGGAATTCATTTTGAAAATACTGAATTTAGTATCTCAAGGATTTTTCCTGCTGAAGTGTTACATATATTTGAGGGAGAGTAAGTTGTGAAAGTAACAGTTATATTATAGATAGTCTAATAATATCTAGTTGGCTAAGGTATGTGAAAGTGCTTTTATAAAATGTAAGATGAATGTTAAGTCACAACTGAAAAAATATTTTAAATAACTTCATTTTTAAGATTAAACACCATATTGGAGTATAAAATAGCATAACTTAGATTTCTCATCTCAATGTGCTGTTTACTATATGTATTTTTCTCTTTCTCCTCCAGGCTGCTGACTTGAGTAAACCAATAGATAAAAGGATATACAAAGGAACACAGCCTACTTGTCATGACTTCAACCACCTAACAGCCACAGCAGAAAGTGTCTCTCTCCTAGTGGGCTTTTCTGCAGGCCAAGTCCAGCTTATAGACCCAATCAAAAAAGAAACTAGCAAACTTTTTAATGAGGAAGTAAGTAGCACCCTGTCTTAGCTGTTAAGAATCCCTTTAAGAATTGGTGCCTTCTTACCAAGGGTAGTGGGCCTTATTTTGCACTTCAGGCTAAGCCCATTTTTTTATTTGCTCAACCCTCCTACCTAGTATACCCAGCTTTTAATGTGGTGGATTAATTTGTTGACCTACCTGTTCCCTTGGGGTAACTGTTTTGTGCATTTTTATGGAGCATGCACAGGTGTCTGTAACAGGTGTTTTAAAACTCTTGTGGAGATAGGGACAGTACTGTAACTTGGTATTTATAATTTAAGAAAATGTAGAATTCCAAACTTGCTTCACATCACTGAACATTTCATGCAGACCAAAGAACTTGGTAACATTTCCTTAGGCTGCTTAAATTGTAGATAAAGCTTCTATATGTATGTTTGACAGGCATTTGACTGAGGAGTACTTCACTTGCTCTTGAAAATTGTTGCTGTAAACTCACCTTTGACGTAGTTAGAAATCCTGGCACTTAAATTTGGGCCACATGACATAGCTTTTGCCAGTGTTGTGGTATGTACTGTGGTTTCTGGTATCTTCAGTTTCACTCTGGAAAGAGCCTGAGATAGCTGAGCTGTCTGCTCAGGAGCATGTCAGGACTGTTGAATGTGGCATATAGAAACTGCCAAGTAGACGATGTCTTTAAAAGCTGTTGGAGCACCTTTCAGCCCAGGTACTGCTGTTTCATATTTAACATTCTTCCTCCTCTGCTTCAGTCTGGCTTTTCTACCAAATGGAAAGGATAAGGTGGGCTGGCTGGTTTAGGAGCCCTGAGTTCCAGACTCTACTTGGGACCTCACCTCTGATGTGCAAGGGTCAGGCTACATAGGACCCTCCCTTAGAAAGGATAGTGAGTGCTTTCGCATTGTTGCAGGGTTTCAACATCAGTAACTTAGAACCAAAACACATTCTACATCGTGGTTTTTAAGAAATAATTTTGTTTGGGGAAGAAAATTCAACTTGACAAATGGCAGTTAAAATTTGGATTCTTTGGCAGTCATGGATTTGCTATTCATGCAAATTCAGTATCCACCCAGGGTGCCCCTGTTTGACATTGCCAGTGGATTTGATGAGATCTTAGGAGCCATGCCATCTCTTCTAGTTTCCTCTGAGTTGACTGGAAACAAAACTTGTCATCTGGACTGATAGACTGTAGAGGAAAAGTATTTAATTCCATTTTCCATTAAAAAATATTAAGCAGAAAATATTTTATTTACCTAGATGTTTTATTAATATCATCTGAGGAAGCGATTCTTAAATAGCTGGATGATTATTTTTTTGATGCTGGGTCGGGGGAGCAGCACACAAAATTGGCCTCCTCCGCACTGTTGGCAGAAATTGTGAATCTGACATCGTTGTGTGTTTTCCTGTTTAGGTAGGGGAGAGTGTGATTGAGGGGGCAGGGATTGGAGCCATGTAAAGGGCTGTTAGTAAACAAGACCCGGAGGCAGCCCTGGCTGAGGATGGTACAGAATGCCGCTTAGAGAACAAGAAAGGTTTGTGTGTAATGGCAGGGGGAGGGCCAGGAGTTGGGGACCACACGTCACCGGAATCTCAGGGCTCTGGGAGCACTCAGGCTGCATCAGCCAGAACCATCCCTGCCCTGGTGACTGTGAGTTGCAGGCTGGAGGGCAGCTCCTCATTTTTCATGATTTAAGTATGAGTTATCTCATACTCATTTTACATGTTATTTGAAAAATGGCTATTTAGAATGCTAGGACTGTGTGGTTTAATGCCAGCTTGCCAGCTTGATATTTACAGCTTGAGGCTGAAATTGATTGCTCTTCATGGTAAGGAAATTCTTTAGCCATGTGGATACATTTTTATCAGATTTTGGTCAGAATGTCTAAGAGCAAGGGTTACCAGGGGTTTGTTCCTTAGAGAGTGCCAGGAATGGTGGTGCAGTAGTCATCGTGCTGTGCTTTGCTGTCGTGTGAGATTAGAGGTTTTATCTATGGCCTCTCCAGGGAGGGTGGACAATTCTTCCCATTTTACAGATGAGGAAATAGTCAAAGATCAGGCAAGTGAATTGTCCAGATGAGGTAGCAAGTTGATGATAGAGTTGGAACCAGAAATTAATTCCAGAAACTTTTATTGGTTATAGGCCCCACCATGCACGATTGCCAGATCAGCGCTTGCCCTTTTGGGAGCTCACAGTTTAGTAAGGATGGACAGAGATTACTGGGCATGTGTACACATAGTGATATGAACAAAATGCCAAGGGATAGCTGCCGCAGGAATTCTTTAGTATGCATCACATATCATAAAGTTTTTAAAAATGTTAAGGTCACTGGGGGAGTTCCAAGAAATGCTTTCAGAAATGCTTTTGATCTGGGTCTTAAAGGGTACATAGTTGTTAGAAGAGAGTAAGGAAGGCCTTCAAAGCTGGAGGAACAACTAGGCATGTGAAAGAGCATCCAGTAACAGCATGGCCACCTCACACAGTGTAGGATTTGGAGTGGCAGTGTTCGAAGCTGGAAAGATACATTAGAGCCAGCTTGTATTATAAAAGTCCTTTCGTGTCCTGCAAAGAAATTTGGAGCTGACCCTGGAGGATGTGGGGAAACCTTTGGCCTCTTAATCAAGGGAGTGACAGGATCAAATATGTTTTTTTAGAACTCTTGTCAGCACTTGTGAAGGTGGATTGGAATGAAGAAAGACAGAATGAAGGTAGCAAGACCAGTGAGGAGGCTCTAGTAACTGTCCAGGTGAGAGCTGAGGGCTTGAACTAGAGTTGTGTCCATTGTTTCATTTATTCAGGACTTTGACTACCTACCACATGCCCAGCACTGGGTCTGCAGCAGCAGGCAAAACCTACCCTCCTGTGACCTCTCTCAGGAGGGAAGAGGGGTATAATAGCACCACCCAGACACACTGGGGACCACAGATGGTGACACTTTTGTGACGTAAAAGGCAAGAGAGCAGGCCTGAGAAAGGGAGAGAATCACGGAGGTTTGTTTATTTATTTATTTATTTATTTGACAGAGTCTTACTCTGTCATCTAGGCTGGAGTGCAGTGGCACAATCTGGGCTCACTGCAACCTCCATCTCCCAGGTTCAAGCTGTTCTTTTGTATTACCCACCCAAGTAGCTGGGATTACAGGCATGTGCCACCACGCCCAACTAATTTTTGTATTTTTAGTAGAGATGGGGTTTCACTATGTTGGCCAGGAAACCTGGAACTCCTGGCTTCTAGTGATCTGCCCACCTCAGCTTCCCAAAGTGCTGGAATTACAGGCGTGAGCCACCATGGCTAGCCAACATAGAGGTCTACTTTAAATTGGGAGGCAGAGAACATCTCTCAGAGGAAGTGGTGTGCTTTAAGCTGAGCCTCATGTGAGAAGAAGACCAACCAGGTAAGGAACTGGAGGTGGAGCATTCTTGCAAGTGGAATAGCAGGCGAGGGCCCTGAGACCAAGGAAACTGGAAGAAGGACAGTTTACCTGGGGAAAGCGGCATGAAGTAAGGGCATGAAATTGGAGGGCCACATCACTTAGGGCCTGATCCAAAATTGTTTCTTAGCCCAAAGTATCAGATCCTTAGAAGGGAGCAGGTGCACAAGGCAGGCAGATTGGTGTTTTTGAAAGGTACCCTGGCTGTTTCTTGGAGACTGAATTGGAAAGTTGTAAATAAATCTTAGGTTTCTGGCTGTCTCTTACTGCATTGGGTGAGACTGGGAAGGGAGCAGTTGTCAGGGAATGGAGGGGAAGATCAGAGATTCTGGTCTGTACTTGCTAAGTCTGAGAGACCTGTGGATAGTGGGACATATGGATCTGGAGGACAAAACTAGGGGTAACAGTTTGGCAGTTGTCAGCATAGAAGCAGTAATCACATCCTTGAGATAGATGAAAGGGTCTTTGGAGAGAGGATGGTGAGAACAAAGAAGGCCTGGGACTGAGCCCTGATTATACTCCAAGATTCTGGCCATCTCATCTCCTGCTTTCAAAGGAGCACTTAACACACAGTTCATTACCACGACATTTACAACTTCACAGGCCAGAATGCTGAGCACTCGGACACCAGCTTGGCCACTTTCTGCTTGCAGGATGTGGGTCTCACCTCTCCTCCTCGGTTGGAAAATGGGTGGGAACAGCACCCACCTGAGAGGTTTGTGGTGCGGCCCAGATGAATCGGTTCAGGCAAGGTGTTTGTGAAGGACCTGAAGAGCAAGCCTTGGCAAACGCTCAGCAACGTGGAGGTTGAGAGAAACTCAGAGGCTTCCTTTCCCGGGAAGGGTGGCATTGGAAGGAAAGACTTCTGTGGGAGGTGAGATACCAACAGTTTTGAAAGATAAATAGTTGTCTAGGACAAACAGCCAGGAGCACAGCAACTCAGGCAGAGAGTCAACATGTGTGAAGCTGAGGGTCGTCCTGCTGATCACAATTACAGCGATGTGGCCTTTCAGTCTTCCTCACCAGAACGCTTCTCAGACCCACCTATTACCACATGACATGTGCACATACCTGCACACACCGAATCCCAGCGTCAGTTACTTTGCCTTCTTTCTGGTGCCTGGTACACGAAAAAATAATTGTTGGGATGGACAGATGAATGAAATGGAATTAGAAATTTCAGAAATCTACCTGAGATAAACATAGATAAAAAATTGCCATGTGCGAACAAGTGTGTGTGTGTTTGTGTGCATGCATATATATATATATATATATATATATTTTGTTTTGTTTTGTTTTGTTTGTTTTTGAGATGGAGTCTCGCTCTGTCACCAGCCTATAGTGCAGTGGCACAATCTCGGCTCACTGCAATCTCCGCCTCCTGGGTTCAAGTGATTCTTCTGCCTCAGCCTCCCGAGTAGCTGGGACCACAGGCGCATGCCACCACTCCCGGCTAATATTTGCATTTTTAGTAGAGGTGGGGTTTCACCATGTTGACCAGGATGGTCTCGATCTCTTGACCTCGTGATCCACCCACCTCGGCCTCCCAAAGTGCTGGGATTATAGGCATGAGCCACCGCGCCCGGCTGAACAAGTAGATTTTAAAAGGTGATTTCCCCCCTGTCATTTAAAAATTGTGTGCATTTAAAATGCTTGTTGATGATAAATTGGAAAACAGAGAAATACAAAGGGGGTAAGAAAGCATCATCTCTAAACCCCAGTGCTCACTGTTGACTTTCACAGTCTATGATAGTTTTCAATGAGGTGAGACCATAGGGCTCATGCCTTCCATTGGAGGTGAAGGCAAATTTCACTTCTAAGTCTGACCACTGATCAGGTCAGCCCAGTGAGCATGGGCAGGCCCTGCTGTCTTCCTGCTCCCTAGGACTGTCCCCAGTCACACTGGAGGTCCCTGCTGGTGCACCTGTTCAAGACTCGAAGAAAGTCAAATGCCCAGTCCTTTGCAGCCTCTCTCAGGAAGTCACATCCCCAGTTCCCTGGAGTCTCTGCTTTCTCCAGTCTTTCAGAGTAGACTTTGGGTTTCTATTTGTAGCACTCTGTACGTATGATGCTCTTGAAAATGTCTAATGGACCATTATTGAAAGTATCTTGGCGCACAGTTCATCCGACAAGCTCCCAGACCGGGGAGCCCGTCCTTGTCATCAGAGCTGCCCACAGAGGAGAGTCACTCAGGTCACATTCAACCTGCTGTGAAGCACCCCAGAGGGGCAAGGAGTTTACTTTTTTAGTGTTTGTGTGTGTGTTGTATGTAATGTGTGTGTGTGTGATGTGTGTGTGTGTATAGTGTGTGTGTGTGTGTGTGTGTGTGTGTGTTTTCACTCTACCCTATTCAGACATTTACTTTTTATAACTAGTGATGATATATTTGGGGAGGAAGAGTTACAAAGGGACAATTCCTGTATAGTGATGAAAGCAACCTTGTTGTCTTTGTAAAAATCCTGATTTGGGAGTGTATTCACAGAATAGTAACTTCAAAGGATTTTCGAGTATGTGTTAATTGTTGGCTGAAATATAAAATGTAAAAGAGTTGGCATTTGGCCTTTTTCTGATATGATACCCTCTGCTATTGCCCTTCTCCTCCGCGAGGTTGTGAGGCTGAGGCAAACACACTGGGTAGGCCCTGCATCTCCTTGTGGGATTTAGATCCAGTCTTACTGAAGGGCATGCTGAAGAGGAGATGGCCCTAACTCCTGGGGTACAGAGGGACACTGCTGCTAGCCTGAGCTGGTGGCATATCCTGCTAGCTCTAGGTGCCTCCCAGGTGTGGGGGCTTAGCGATGTTCTGTCTATTTTGATACAAAGGAATGGTCTGCACATTTTGTTAGTTTTGTTTTTGTTGCTTTTCTAATCGAAGGAAGGAAATGAGCCCATAGTGTTCTACTCCTTAAAGCTTGAACATAGATAAAATGACATCCGATCCTCTCTTAACATGGCTTTGAAGTACCCTTTCCTGATACTTCCTGAGCCCTCTTCAGATGCCTTTGCATAATGAGAGCCTTTCGTTGCCATTTTTGCTTGTGGTTGCATTATGGCTTTTCTAGCAGCTGCTGTGGTTTTTGAATTGTTTCAATATTTTTGTTATTAATTAATATCTGCATTTTGAAATGCAGATCCCCCAATCTAATTTTTGTTTTTTGCTTATCTTATTGATAGTAGTGGAGAAAAGGAAAAAGAAAATGAAGTGCCCTAGAAAGCATCAGTGTTAGCTGCTTTCATAGTGAACACTTCAATGTGGTTATAGACTTATTTTTATTCTTGTTTCCTTTTAACTAGTCTAGTGTATTTAGAAAATCTTATCAGTGGATGGCATTTGGGATGGTAGTGTTTCTGTTGTTCCTGTGATTTTTCTTTTTATTCATATCTGAAGTGGCACGGTCTATTTGGATTTCAGAGCTGGAAGCGTGGGGAGGGCTGAGCTGAGCGCTTGGTGGGAACGTGTTGGAGCCTAGATCTCCAGAGCACTGGCCTAGAGCCGGTGTCTTGATGTACACAGAAATGTGTCCGTATTTCGTTTTGCTTTTTTTGTGTGTGAGACAGTTTCACTCTTGTTACCCAGGCTGGAGTGCAGTGGTGCAATCTCAGCTCACCACAATCTCCACCTCCCGGGTTCAAAGGATTCTCCTGCATCAGCCGCCTGAGTAGCCGGGATTACAGGTGCCCGCCACCATGCCCAGCTAATTTTGTATTTTTAGTAGAGATGGAGTTTCTCCATGTTAGTCGGGCTGCTGGTCTCGACCTCCTGACCTCATGTGGATCCTCCCGCCTCGGCCTCCCAAAGTGCTGGGATTATAGGCATGAGCCACTGTGCCTGGCCTTGTTTTGCTTTTAAGGCTTATTTGTGTTTTGGGTGTTTTGTTTTTATGAAAGTGGTTATTAAGCATGCGCCTTGGAGCATTTTGGAGTTGGACTGTAATGGAGAGCCCTGTGGCCAGACCAGCTGCTCTGCTAGCACCTCTGTTGCTTCCCCTGCCTTCCCTCCCGCTCCTCGCTGAGTACCTGCCCTGCCCGTCACTCAGTACCCCTGCCCTGGAAGGGCTGCAACTGGGACTGCCACCCTCCTCCACTGCTTCCCACCAGAGCCCTCCTACCTCTGCTTGTCTCTGTTCCCCAGAGCCTCCCTTCCAGTCCAGGGAGCAGGTTCCTCCCCTGTCTCTCTCTCCTGGACCTCACCTTCCTCCACCAGGCCCCTGCCCTGCACACTCCTCCCCTACAGTGTCCCTTTGCTCTCAGCACCTTCTCTGCCCCTTACTCTGCTTCCCTGTGCTCTCTCCTAAGGACCCCACCTCCCTGCGCACTCCATCCCTCTAGGGCTCAGCTTCCTCGAGTCTCAGAGGCCTGTCCTCTGAGACTCTGGCCCTCTGTGGCAGCTCCTTCCTCTTCCCTCTGCTCTCCTTGTAGCACTTCTGGGTTGTTTGCTTGGATTTTTCTTCTGCTTTCCTGGTTTTTGTCCTGTGCCCTGTACAGAGGTTTTTTCCGAGTCCCACATTATCTTCCTCCTCCTTGCTGCACCTGCTTCCTTGGAGATCTTTATTTATTTATTTTAGAGACAGGGTCTCGCTCTGTCACCTAGGCTGGAGTACAGCGGTGGAATTGTAACTCACTGCAGCCTTGACCTGAGCTTAAGTGATCCTCCTTGGAGATCTTAGGATGGTACTCCTCACAGCCAATTCTGTGACATTCCTGGTCATACTTACTAGTTGCAGACCTTTCTAGCTGCATACTGGGCAAAACCCAGGGGTGTTTACACACTCCTGCTTTCCATCATGCCCCACACTCAGCCGTATGCTCCCATGCTGCTCCTGGTCAAGTGTAAGACCTCTTTGTCCATGGCATGGACAGATACCATAGCCTCCTAACTGGTTCCTCTTCACCCCCCTCACCTTGCATTCTGCACCTACTGCTGAGGGTTTCATGTAATTCTGCCACTTCCCTTTCTAGAAACTGTCTGTGCCCCCACTGTCTGCAGCAGCATCCCCAGTAGAAACACAGTGCCAGCCGTGTGTACAAGTTTAAATTTTCTAATAACCACGTTAAAAAAGTAAAAACCAGGTGAAATTTTAAGAAAATATTTTATCTATATATCCAAAATACTATGTCATCATATAACCAATATAAAAACTATAAATGAGATCATTGACATTCCTTTTTTCATATAGGAATTATAGAACCCTCTGTGTATTTACACTGATAGCACATTCCACTTCAGACAGTGCTGCCGAACTGGACAGTGCAAGCGCCAGGGTCCCAGCTGAAGCCCTTTAGCTTGGGACTTCACAACCTGAGCCCAGCTCTCAACTCCAGACTGAATCCCCTCCCTGTTCAGGTGCTGCAGCCAAGACAGGTGTCGCACATGCCTGGACCCCGCTGGCCTGCTCTGCTCTGAGCTGTGGCTGGCCTCTTCCTCGGAGCATGGCCCCTTGTGCTCCTGCCACTCTTACTTCCCTGCCCACCCCCAAAACTCCATCCCTCAGAGGGACCAGGGTTCTGCCCTGGGTATTTTTTCAACATCATTATCCAGATCAAGGCCCCGTTGACAAGTGAGAGTTCAGGCCCAACAGAGAATCCCATTACTTAACATTGAGCACTATTTTTTTAACTAGACTTTTTCTGAAACAAAAATATACCCTTATGGTACAGAAACTGGGCTGCATAGTTTTTATTTTTGCATTTATTTAATTAAATTTCTGGGTATTTCTGTTTCTTAATTTGAAAGACAGGAGAAAAATACATTCTGTTCTCTTCCTCTTTTGTTAAGCCCAATCCAAACAAGCCAGAGTCATGTAAGTTAAATGACTGTGCTTCCCAGATTGGCCTGGGATCTGAGACAGGCTGGTGCCCCTGTCCTGAGAATGCTTGGGAGTGGCCATGCAGGCTGGTCTTCAGAGCTAGGTGATGTGCGTGTGGAACGGGAGACAGTGTGCTTGCTCTGAGGTCTGATGGGCCCATCTGTTCCCTGGCGCTGGCTCTGCTGCGCCTGTACCTGGTGCACTTCCCTCCACCTTGGAGCCCTTGAAGTTGTTCTCTGTGGGGATACACTTCCCCAAACATCCTCTCAGCTGGATATTTGCTGTCTTTCTGTCCTGTCTTGCTCAGCTGTCCACCACCAGCAGAGGAAGAGGCCTTTCTTGGCCATCCTATTTTTTTTTTTTTTACTTTTTTTACTTTTTTTTTTAAGAAAGGTTTTCACCATGTTGGTCAGCTGGTCTCGAACTCCTGACCTCGTGATCCTCCCGCCTCAGCCTCCCAAAGTGCTGGGATTACAGGCGAGAGCCCCTGCGCCCGGCGGCCATCCTATTTGACATTGAAATCACTGCAGTCCCCTCCTCCTCAGGACTTTCTCTTCTCTCCCTGGTTTGTTTTTCTCCATAGTACTTATCATCATCAGATCACATACATTTCACTTACCTTCTCATCCCACTTGAATCTAAATTTCATGAGGGAATGATGCCTGTTTTAATTTGTGCTGTATCAGTGTCTGACATATAGTATATACTCAATACTCAATGAATGAATGAATGAATGAGACTTTGGGCAAGTTTCTTGACCTCTCTAAGCTTCTGTTTTCTCCTGGATAATATGACAACCTTCCTGTAGGGAAACAGGCATGATTGCATTTTCCATTTTCCATGGAGGCAATTTGGTAATATCTGTAAAAATATTTGGCTCAGTTACTCCACTGGGAGTTTATCCTGTAGGTGCATTACTCACACATGTGAAAACTGCATGTGTGCAAGGGCATTCATTGCTGCATAGGTGTCCATCAGTGGGGCACTTCTACAATAAACCAGTTTGTCCAAACAGTTGAATATTCTGCAGCTTTAGAAAAGAGTGAGGATGCTATCTTTGTGCCCATACAGACTGATGTACAAGATATACTAGGAGGCTGGGTATGGTGGCTCACACCTTTAATCCTAGCACTTTGGGAGGCCAAGGCAGGAGGATTCTTTGCTCCTGCAGCCAGGAGTTTGAGACCAGCCTGGACAACATAGTGACACCCCCTATTTACAAAAACAATTTTTTTTTAATGAACCGGGTGTGGCGACACTCACCTGTAGCCCCAGCTACTCAGGAGGCTGAAGTGGGAGGATTGCTTCAGCCTGGGAGGTCAAGTCTGCAGTGAGCTATGATTGTACCACTGCACTCCAGCCTGGGTGACAGAGTGAGACTCTGTCTCAAAAAAAAAAAAGATACCGAATGAGAAAGCAGAGGTGAGACAGTGCATAGTGTGCTTCCTTTAGTATGAAAAAGAAGAGTGGATAAATACGTATTCATATTTGCCTTGCAATGAACAAAGACAAAGACATTCTGGAGAGACATGAGAAGCTAGTAACAGTGACTCAGGACAGAGGTTCTGGAATGGAGGAGGAGAATGTGAGCGAGGCTTTCTACTGTATACTTTTATGTGAATTATTAATGTGTTACGTATTCACACAAAAAACTTACTTTGCAAGGTTATTGTGAGGCTTAGAGAGCATGGGTGTAAGCCTCTACCAGTGCCCAGCACCCACAGTAGACACTCCGATGGAAAGTGAGGGCTCGCACTGCTGCTGTTGATGCTGCTCGTAGACACTGATGCCTGGCGGCCACTCACCCTAATACCAGCTGACACACAGGGTGCCCCCGACAAAGCACACATTTTCCCTGCTGTTAAGCACATGATCTGATAGGGAAAAACAATAGGCAAGGCAAGTACGAGACACTTACCACAGTACAGTTTCATCCAAGGTCCTTTTTTTTTTTTTTTTTGGTCTGCTGTTACTTAAACTGGTGTGCTCAGTCCCACATTGCCAGTGTGTTACAGTAACATTTGATTAGGTCCCCAGAGAGAGATTGAAGTAGATAGGCACAGGATATTATCCATAAGTTACATCCACATGTCTACTTAGGATAGTCTCAGTGCAACTTTTTTTTTTTTTTTTTTGGAGATGGAATCTCACTTTGCTGCCTAGGCTAGAGTACAGTGGCATGGTCTTCGCTTGCTGCATGCTACCTTCACCTCCCGGGTTCAAGTGATTCTCCTGCCTCAGCCTCTGGAGCAGCTGGGATTACAGGTGTACACTACCTCACCCAGCTAATTTTTTATGTTTAGTAGAAATGGGGTTTCACCATGTTGGCCAGGCTAGTCTCGAACTCCTGACCTCAAGTGATCCACCCTCCTTGGCCTCCCAGAGTGCTAGGATTACAGGCGTGAGCCACTGTGCCCAGCTACAGTGCAACTTTTTAATATGGGAGTAAAGGTTTTTAATGTGTTTTGTCATTGCAATAACATTTTTTTTTTTTGAGACGGAGTTTTGCTCCTGTTGCCCAGGCTGGAGTGCAATGGCACGATCTTGGCTCACTGCAACCTCCGCTCCCGATGTTCAAGTGATTCTCCTGCCTCAGCCTCCCAAGTAGCTGGGACCACAGGCATGCGCTGCTACGCCCGGCTAATTTTGTATTTTTAGTAGAGACAGAGTTTCTCCATGTTGGTCAGGCTAGTCTCACCGCCCAACCTCAGGTGATCCGCCCACCTTGGCCTCCCAAAGTGTTGGGATTACAGGCATGAGCCACCATGCCCAGCCTACAGTATCATTTTTAATGGTCCTACAACTATTCATACCTCACTATTACAAAGCAGTACTATTTTTACTTGATAGTATTAGTTGAGTTCTAATGCTGTTTTTTGGAGGGTGTGTGTGTGTGTTTAAGATGGAGTCTCACTCTGGTACCCAGGCTGGAGTGCAGTGGCATGATCTCAGGTCACTGCAACCTCGGCCTCCCAGGTTCAAGCAGTTCTCTGCCTCAGCCTCCCAAGTAGCTGGGATTACAGTTGCCCACCACCGTGCTTGGCTAATGTTTTGTATTTTTAGTAGAGACGGAGTTTCACCATGTTGGCCAGGGTGGTCTTGAATTCCTGACCTCAGGTGATCCGCCCACTTTGGCCTCCCAAAGTGCTGGGATTATAGGTGTGAGCCACCGTACCCGGCCTTTTGTTGTGTTTTTTTAAGGCCCAAAATAAAATTTACTTCTAACTGTGCTGCTAGAAGTTTTTATGTCCTTAAATTTCTCCACACATGGTAAATAGAGTAACAATGAAGTGATCCTGGGAAAATTGGGATTTGATTTGGTTCTGGTCAAATATAAGGTGCAGGAATTGAGAGCCACTGTACCGGAATCAGGACAGCAGTCTGGCTTCCCAGCCCTGAATTAGCTGGTATAGGCCTGCTCGACAAGGCCAGTGATGGGGTGAGCTGTGGACACCCTTAGGCCCTGGGCCATCAGGTACAATTGTGTTTGTGGGATCAGGAGTGCTGAGGCAGCCTGGGCCCAGTGGGACAGCAAGGTTTGGCAGAGCTGTGACGGGGGAGTGGGAGCCTCTTAACCCACCATTCACCATCAACATCATCCTTGCTTCTCCCTCCTCCACCAAAAAAAAGCCCTGGTCTGGCCATGTAAATTATCTCTCTAACCTCTTGCTGAAAAAATTGCACGGAGGTCTAATGGAAATCCTGGCAGAGTAGCACTAGGTTTTTAGGTTGTTGGCATTGGTGCAGGTCAGGTGCTGTTTATAGGTAGGTCACCAGACGGGAGTAAAGAGGTGGGGGATGAAAATATTGGCTGTGTCCCCAAGGCTGGCTTGCCACATGCCTGTTAATTTAAGAGGGCCAGCCATGTCATTTACAGTAGGAAAATGCTGCTGCTGATAACCCCTGCCCGACGCGTGGTCCCCAGCCCTGGGCCTGCATGCTGCGTGGCGTTCAAGCTTCCACTCTTCCTGCTTGGGGTCATTTGTCAGCAACCTCCCTTCCAGGATCTAATGTTCATGCAGTGAGCTTGCATGGCTCATTAATTTCTTTTCCAGATGTTCTTTTAAAAATCAAGTCATCCTATTTCTATAATATTCTGTAAAGATGTAGCACACATAGCAGGCACATGGCCCCAAAGGCACCCCTGCAGAAGTCGGCATGATTCTTGGCAGAATCTGCTCTACTGTACCCAGTACCCCTCTGTGACTTGAGTTGGGGAATTCCCACCTGTTAGGTGAAGTGGTGGTGGTCAACTTACTGGGGCTGCTGGGCTCCTCAAGGGACACTGTTCCTGGGGCAATGGTGCAGTGGAGAGCATTTGGCAGTAGAAGTTTCTAGGTAGACTTGGGAGTCTTGGAACTGCTGGATGCATTTTGGTGATGTGATTTGGTGCTCAGATGATCTAGAAAGGGTCCGCCCCTGTGGAAGCTGTTGTGCTGGCAATCCCCACTGCATGATCAACTGGCAAGCAGGGAAGGAGACTTGTGCCTTTGGTTGAGGGGCGGGTATTTTTGCCTTTCGTTCTTTGGGTTTTAAAGGCAAGACTACTGACATATGCCTGTTAAAGAAACATGTCGGTTAGGGGTCCAAAGTTAGCATGGAGTAGAGTGAAGATGAGACACACATTCCTGAATGAATCATCAACATATTTCTGTAAACACCACCAGAGAGGGTTTTGGGGAAATGCTGATGAAGATGAACATGGGGCAGTGCATGTGAGTGAGGAAGCCTCGGGGAACCCAGGGCTGAGGTAGCGCCCAGCGGTGTACTTTGGAGTCACGTGGGCTGCAGATTTCACTCCCCACCTTCAAGCCGTCAAAGCAGAGGGGCAGATGGAGCCAGCCCATGACTTACAGTGACAATAAATGCAGAGAAACCCATGAGGTGAGGCAGAGCTCTCCTGGCTGTGAGGACCCAGATACTTTACCTGTGGGTTTTCATAGAGGGGATGCCACATGTAGACGCAGTGACCCCCAGATTCAGACGCTCCTACTGTTAAAGAAAGCATCCCAACAGGGCTGTTCCCTCTGTGGAGAATCCTGTGCCTGGCATAGCATCTGGCACTTTGTGGCCCCTCTGCAAATATTTATTCGCTGCCTGACTCCCTCAGTGAAAGCCAGTAGCCTAACACTGATTTTGGAAAGTAATTCTACAAGGGGTCAAAATGTTCCTTGCTGGCCTGGCTGACTGCAGGATAAAACATGGAGGGCCCAGATGGACTTGCCCCTTCCCACCAGGAAGTACACAAGTTTGTTTGCTGGAAAAGTAGACCTTTGAGACTTCTCCGTTGTGCTAACTTGTTCTCCTTTGTCTTCACAGAGACTAATAGACAAGTCACGAGTTACCTGTGTCAAATGGGTTCCCGGCTCGGAAAGCCTTTTCCTAGTAGCCCACTCAAGTGGGAACATGTACTTATATAACGTGGAGCACACTTGTGGCACCACAGCCCCCCACTACCAGCTTCTGAAGCAGGGAGAGAGCTTTGCCGTGCACACTTGCAAGAGCAAATCCACGAGGAACCCTCTCCTTAAGTGGACGGTGGGCGAGGGGGCCCTCAACGAGTTTGCTTTCTCCCCAGATGGCAAGTTCTTAGCGTGCGTGAGCCAGGACGGCTTTCTACGGGTGTTCAGCTTTGACTCAGTGGAGCTGCACGGTACGATGAAAAGCTACTTTGGGGGCTTGCTGTGTGTGTGCTGGAGCCCGGATGGCAAGTACATCGTGACAGGTGGAGAGGATGACTTGGTGACGGTCTGGTCCTTCGTAGACTGCCGAGTAATAGCCAGAGGCCACGGGCACAAGTCCTGGGTCAGTGTCGTAGCGTTCGACCCCTATACCACTAGTGTGGAAGAAGGTGACCCTATGGAGTTCAGTGGCAGTGATGAAGACTTCCAAGACCTTCTTCATTTTGGCAGAGATCGAGCAAATAGTACACAGTCCAGGCTCTCCAAACGGAACTCTACAGACAGCCGCCCTGTAAGTGTCACGTATCGGTTTGGTTCCGTGGGCCAGGACACACAGCTGTGTTTATGGGACCTCACAGAAGATATCCTTTTCCCTCACCAACCCCTCTCAAGAGCAAGGACACACACAAATGTCATGAATGCCACGAGTCCTCCTGCTGGAAGCAATGGGAACAGTGTTGCAACGCCCGGGAACTCTGTGCCCCCTCCTCTGCCACGGTCTAACAGCCTTCCACACTCAGCAGTCTCAAATGCTGGCAGCAAAAGCAGTGTCATGGACGGGGCCATTGCTTCTGGGGTCAGCAAATTTGCAACACTTTCACTACATGACCGGAAGGAGAGACACCACGAGAAAGATCACAAGCGAAATCATAGCATGGGACACATTTCTAGCAAGAGCAGTGACAAACTGAATCTAGTTACCAAAACCAAAACGGACCCTGCTAAAACTTTGGGAACACCCCTGTGTCCCCGAATGGAAGACGTTCCCTTGTTAGAGCCGCTGATATGTAAAAAGATAGCACATGAAAGACTGACTGTATTAATTTTTCTTGAAGACTGTATAGTCACTGCTTGTCAGGAGGGATTTATTTGCACATGGGGAAGGCCTGGTAAAGTGGTAAGTTTTAATCCTTAATGCTGCACCAGATCTAGAACTTGAATAGGTAGTGACTTTTTTTTTCGTGGGAGGGGCGGGGTGTACAATGAATGTGAATGACACTTCTTACTCTTAATGTAAATCTAAATGCATCAGAGCCATAATTTTGGATACTGCATGCCATGTAATTCTGAATCATTTGATAATTTACCTTAGAGCATTTAAAAAAATATAATCAAAGTAATTGCCAGCCAAGTCAGTCATCCTCCTGGGAGTATATAGAGTCCCAAGGTTAGCGTTCCTGTATTAGACTATCTCAATTTTAGGGGAGTCATGACAGTGTGGGGAAACAATGACTTTAAAATGCTAAAATTACAATTTATGCTTTAACTGGAATATTTTTGCTTAATTACTCAATTAGAATATTGTACACCTGATCAGTGTGTGTTCAGCACAGATGGCCATGAATTGTCATTTATAGTCCAATTTTTTATCTTAATCACAAAATGTTTAGGAATCTATGAAATTTAACCTTAGGAACAAAACGTTTAGCAGGGTTGATTGATATTATTTTTACATTGTTCTGGCAATCCACAGAAAGAGAAGAGCCTTAATTTTTAAAACCCATTTTAGTCATTTTATGACAATTAAAGTTGTTTAATAAACATCTTTTTTCAAAGAAGCAGTTTGTAGCACTTTGATTGAGATTCTGTGCACTAAAATACCCACCTTACTCAGAGCCTGGACAGTTCTTGGGAACTGTGGGCTGAGGACGCCAACAGCATTGCAGAAGTGCCTCTTGCCACATAAGCGAAGACCTTTTAGGTCAGATGTGCTTTGCTTATGTGTTTTCCCAACAAGGGAAAAGGAGTTTTTTTGGTTTTTGGTGGCGGGGAGGGGGCGGGGGGGGGCTGGGTCAGAAAGGCACGCGCGACTCCGCTGTTTTTTCATAAAGCCAAAGCCGGAGACTCTCCAAGACTTCCGACTTCTCCCTGACACGGCCCTTGTTTGGGCTTGGTCCCCCGCCGAGGAAGCAGAAGTGCAGGTTTCCCCTTTCCTTGTTCTTGGATGGCGGCTGTGGCTCAGGGATTACTCTTGGGACGCTGGTGCGGCCATGCCCTTGGGCCTCATCCTCAGTGGCTCCCACCCTGGAGCCTCAGCCTGGGCCTTCGTGGCGGGTGGCTTCCTCAGCAGTGGGAGGCTGTGCTGCTCCCCCGACGACCGCAGTCCTTCATCCTCGCTCTCTACTGCTGCGCAAGGAGCTGCTTTTCAAATTCTAGCTTTCACAGGGGGTGAGATGGCCCCTTGAGCTGCATATGGCATGTCAAGATGGTGGTTATCTTGTTAACTCATTTTGGATATTTAGGTTTTCCTGTTTTGCACACCTTTGTAATTAAATATAGAGATAACAATCACTGATACCGGTTTGTGTAGTGAATATGATTCAGCAAAGTGAAGACCTGGTTGACTTTTCTTTCTCTGCAGTGTAAAGACCTTGGTAGGTGGAGCTGCAGTTCCCTGCGCTCTTAATGGACCTCCCAGGAAAGCCGGGCCAGGTCCTCAGGCCTGCTTCCCATCTCCAAACATGTCACCGTGGAGCCGCCCACCCTGTGCCCAGCGTGGGCCTTAACCCAGGGCTTTCTGTTCAGTGTGGTGGCAGGGCAGCATGTGGCCGCGGGGGGACCGCAGCAGCCTTCAGGGGCATCTCACCTGTCTGTGCCTTTAGCATCCCTGAGCACTACTTCATGGGAACGTTCGTCTCCTCTCCACCTGTGCCATGCGGGCCTCTGTTCCTAAAGGTGAGCTGATCTAAGCTAGCCATGACAGCCATCCTTGTGGACAGTTTCAGCTTTGGAGGCCAAATTGGGTCATGTGGAGAGATGAGTAATGAACACTCCATGTGCGATTTTATGCACCTACATGGTTGTAAACGTTCAGTTTCAAATGCTTCTGAGGCATTGAGTATGCAGTTTCAAAATTCAGGACTTAGTATTTGGCCTATATAGAGAGTGGCTAATGCCAGGTAAGTAGCATTTATGGTGACACTTCTGGTGACCTGGTAGTTCTGAAGGTTGCCCATGGACGGGGAGCTGTGGGCATGTGCCCGAGCACCAGCATGGCTGACTGGGCACGCTCTGATTTCTCCCTGCTCTCTCCAGTTCTCAGCTGCAGTGGCGGGATGAGGGATTGCAGGGGCATGCTGCCAGGTGCCTTAGGAGTCAGTTTGCTGAAAGGAACCAGGGGCGGGAGAGGCAAGAGGAGATTGTTTCCTTTAAAAACAACTCTGAAATGTGCTGTGCAGTAGAGGCCTGCGTGTGTCTTTCTCCCCACACCTCCAGTGTTAAACACCATGATATTGTCAGTTTTGGATTTGGGGCTTGATTACCATCTTTTCCTGCCAATTTTTGCCGAGGAGTGTACTGTCCTTAATGTCTGTCTGGGGCCCCCTTGTTGTGTCTCCATGCCCTCCCCAAGCCTCCTCTTGCTGGGTTCAGGGCCCAGTGGGGAGCGCTGTGCCCACCTGGGGAGGGGGTGCCTTTGATTGCATGGCTTGACTCCTGGCTCAGCCCAGGCTGGCCAGGGCCCTGCAGGGGAACACCGCTCTGCCCCTCTGACTGCTGCCTCTTTCTTTGACAGCCAGCAGAGCACTTCTGCAGGCAGGAGGACAGCATGCAAGGTGTTCTCCAAGACCCGAGCTAAAGGTGCCCGACAGCTTGAGGAGAAGAGGCACTGGAGAGAGGGCGGGGGAGCGCCCTCCCTTGGCCATGCTTCTGAGTAATGGCTCCGGCAGACCTGGGCGGGGCCCAGGGGTGCTTCCTGACCAGGTGTGTCAGTACAATGTGTGTTGCTTCCCGTGGTAGCCAGTAAGAGAAACTTGGGGAAAAAAAAATGTGGTTTCTTCACCAAAGTTTGAGCTTCCTCATTCACATTTTTCAGTTTTTCAGCTTAAACGTTATTGTGAGCAAGCATAGCTTTTCTAGCCTAATCTGGAGAATGAAGCACAGCATTTGGCCAGAGGAGGCTTTTAACAGTCAGTATCACGTTTCCAACGTATACCAAACCGCAGAGGTGAAGAGCACGACAAAATCAGGTGCACGCTGCATGGCCACAGTCCCGCTCCTACCTGGCAAGGGGGCAGGCTCGGCCCTGGGCGGTGTCAGACACCGTCCGAAGGTGCCAGGCCAGGCAGGGGAGCCTCTCCTTGCCCTACCCGGGCTGCCCTCTTCCACCAGAATTCCAGAAGCCAGGTTTGTGCCGTGACTGCAGTAGGGGGGCCCCAGCCTTTCCCTCAGGCTTTTCTTTTATTCAGGAGAAGGGGATTAAAAATTCCCCCAGAAGCCTGGAGAGGGGAGCCTTTGGAAAACCTTCCCTTCTTTCGAAAGCAAATGCATGTGCAGGATTAGACACTGGAGAAACAGCCAGTAACCTTGGGGTTGGAATTTGCTTAAATCATGGCAAAGGATCTAATTTCTCTTTTGTGCTGATTAAACCTTCTAGCAGTTTGGAAGTGTGCTCCTGTGAACCCTTAGCTTGGGACTGAGGATAAATGCCTTAAAAATGGAGGCATGGAAAATCAGAAAGGCGCGATCACAATGATTCTTACCTCAAAGGCATGCAGGAATTCTGCGGAAGAAATGCTGTGACAGGAGGAGGTTTTATGGGCATGAACACCGTCCGGGTGGGGCCCGTGTGCTTCTCCCACGGCTGGCTTCAGCCCCCGGGCCCAGCTGGCAGGTGGCCAGGCAGCATTTCTCCCCAGTTCCTCCACTTCTTGGGGTTCGTTTTAAATATTAAAGAAATTGTAAAGTGTGAAATTAGTGCTGAAGTTGGTGGAACTGCCTTATCACATGGCTGCCTGAGTTCCAGGTCCTCATCACCTCTTGCCTGGGAGGGAGACATTTTTTTCTTTGTTGAGGGAGCTCAAAGTGTGAGGAGGAGAAAGCCTAGGGGTTGGGGGCGCCTGGAGAAGGGACCCACGGAAACCCAGGCGCCACATCATGTGTGGTCTGACTGCCCAAGGAAGAACTAGAAGCAGTTCACCTGTGGATTTTCTGGGGAAAGATTCATGGGAGGCAGCATCTGGCATCCAGCTCTGTGGATGAGGGCGTGGCGGGGGTCCGTCGGCCCTGCCCTGCCTCCAGTGCCAGTGGACGGGGCAAGGTCCGCCTCTCACTGCACGGATGCACCGTTGTGGTCGACGTGTGCCCATGGCTCAGGTTTCACCCCTCAGCAGTGAGAACCTCTGTGTGCATGGGTAGGGGTGGAGTGACCTGGAGACGCCGCCTCCACTTTGTTCCGGGTGACAAAGGTGAGGGTTGATAGTCTACCGCCCTGGCAGCAGCCTGCAGGGCCCTCCTTTGTCTGGAGCACGCTCTCTTGCTGGGACTATCGTATGTTGGTTTAGGTTAACAAGGTGCACATCACAGTGACCCCAAGTCATGTCCCAAAGGGAGGAGACATTTGTGTGGCCAAAGTGAAGTGTGTAACTTTATATTGAAAAGCACTCGTATTCAACTGTTACCTTTGAAATGCAGATCCCAGTCACAAACTGTAAGAACGTGCCCTCCGGTAGAGGGAAGCTGTCCCACTGATGTTGATTTTTTTATCCATTTCCGCATCTGTTACACGAACTTTGTGTCATAAATTGCTATCCCTTCCTTTGAAAGTGTAAAAGAAAAATTTCCTGCATTTTTATCATTTCTGTATATTTGAGTTTATTAAAGATTGTTGTTAGGTGACACTGTATAAAATTGTATGGATATTTTGAGTGAAAATCAAAAGTAAAATTCACATGTATTTCCTTTTTTATATTTTCATCTAATTTCTTGATAACTTGAATAAATTTCATAAAGAGCCTTCCTAACATGAAATATTGGTAAATTATTAACTGTTGCAATAATTAATGAAGCTTTAATATCAGTATTGTTATTTTGTAATTTTAAGAAAATCATGTTTGTTTCACTGCTTTGTTTTTTTAGCTGTTCCTCTGTCACTGTCACAGCTAATGAGACTTAGTACATTTACTGCATACTTGATATTCTGAAGTACTGTGGGACTGTCCTCTGTATACTGACACTAAATAAACGTCCGTGAATGAACTGTAAATGTAGATAATTTTCAGTAGTCATTTTCACATCTAAGCTTTAAAAATCTCAGTGAACCAAAACAAGAAAAGGTTACAAATGCTGTAAAATTAAGGGTCTTGTTAATGTTTATAGAATAAACAGCCACAGGAATTGCTCCCTCTTACTGCTGGCTGTGTTTCTCATAGCTGGCAGCGTACTGGATGAGATGTTCTGAGTCTCAGATACTGTTTTATGTGGTCCTGCTCTGTGCTGAATCCAACCCAGGAGAAGGACTGTTGATTGACTTTTTGGCCGAGCCTTGTAAAGGCTTCTGTTTGATGAGGATGTTGACATTCTGAAGTCGTCCTGGGCTGCGAGCTGGCTTTCGTTACATAGAGTCACTATTCTGGATGCTGGACATGCGACATTCTGTCCGGCCACCTGGCCAGCAGCTGGGAGAGCGAAGAAGGTAGTGGCTGGCAGGCTGCTTGCTGTTTTTGATTTTTTTTATTTTCATGTCAGTTCTGGGATACATGTGCTGAACGTGCAGGTTACAGAGGTGTTCATGTGCCATGATGGATTGCTGCACCCATCAACCCGTTGTCTAGGGTTTAAGCCCTGCATGTATTAGGTATCTGTCCTAGTGCTCTCCCTCCCCTCTCCCCCCAGGTAGGCTGCTTTCTGTGGGAGCCCTTTTCCTGGCTAGAGTTCATTGTTTCCCTACTCCTCATCTTGAATAGTGTTTGCTTGAGGCTTTGTGCTGAGGTTGTCCTGCTGCAGACACCAGGCCCATCGGTGCAGAGCTTCCTACACAGGGCAGTGGGGGACGTTCCATTTGGGATGGGAAGAACTCACGATTTACATCATCTTGCTCTGAAATACTGTCCCTCACTCTGGACATTGACAGATGATGTAGCTGATGTGAGCAGCACGCTGGCACCCACAGGCCTAGGCACTCCCCACCCCCACCCCCACCCCCACCCCCAGCCTGCGAGGGTGAGCTGGTCTGAGAAGACACAGCCATTTTTCAGGCCCTTGTGCTCCCAATTAATTGCCACTTCCCTGCTATGTCATGAGACTTCCAGGTCCTGCTCGGCTGCCTCTCCATGTTGGCAGCCAGCTGAGCCCTCTGCCTCCAGCACTTTGATGGGGTGAGGAACTCCCAGAAGCTTCCCGGGGCGCTGGCTCTGGAGTGCTGGGCGGCACAGCCCCCAGTGCTGAACTGTGCACTTTTTGTCTTGAGTCTGGGCTACCAAAGAAGCAACGCTCAGACCCGTAGCTCTCAAAAGTGGCCTGGGCCTCCCGCCACAAGTGTAGCACAGGGTTTTGTTCTTGGCGCTGAACAGGGATTTGTGCGTTTGTTTTTTGAGACAGCGTCCCCCTCTGTTGCCCAGGCTAGAGTGCAGTAGCACTAACACGGCTCACTGACCCTGTGCCTGTTTCTGTAGGTCCAGGGTCTTGCCGTGTTGCCCAGGCCATCGCAGAGTAGATTTTTAAGCCCTAAGGACTATTAAGTTGGTGGCAAGTTTTTGTTTTTTTAAGAAAAACATAACATTTTGGTCTTTTAAAAATAGCTAGTTTGTACCTTCAAAAAAAGCCATTTCTCAGCTGGGCAGTGACTCACGCCTGTAATCCCAGCACTTTGGGAGGCCGAGGCAGGCGGATCACTTGAGCCCAGGAGTTTGAGACCAACCCAGCCATCATGGCAAAACCCCGTCTGTACTAAAAATACAAAAATTAGGCCGGACGAGGTGGCTCACGCCTGTAATCCAAGCACTTTGGAGGCCAAGGCGGGCGGATCACCTGAGGTCGGGAGTTCAAGACCAACCTGACCAACATGATGAAACCCCGTCTTAAAAAAAAAAAAAAAAATACAAAAATTAGCCGGCATGGTTGCATGCACCTCTAGGGACTAGTAGGGAGGCTCAGGCACCATGAGAATCACTTGAACCCGGAAGGTGGAAGTGGCAGTGAGTCAAGATGGCGCCGCGGCACTCCAGCCTGGGTGACAGAGCAAGACTGTCCTAAAGAAAAAAATAGCCATTTTTCCACGTGTGGCTGCCTGTCAGAATGGTGGATTCTGAACCCAGGGGTCTCTGGAGATGAACGGACCATCTAGAGACTCTCAGCTCCTCCACCCCTTCCAAGATCAGTGGCCTCCAAAACCAGCCTCCTCTTTTAGGTGGGGGCAGCATGAGCAAAATCCTCCTTGAAGTTACTTAAGCTACAAAGGCTTTGGGGAGACTAACTGGGGTCCCTTCTTCCTGCCCCACACAGCAGAGAGGATTGCAAGGCCAAGTGTGTCAGGAGCGGGGGGACCCCAGTGACAGCCCGGACCTGCTGGTGTCCATCAGTGAACAGGGATCACAATGCAGGCCCACTGACTCGCTCACATTTTCTCCGATGCTTCCTTCCTGTTCACGTCGCAGCGGACCCCTTAAATCGTTGTGCCCTGTATTTGCGCAGTCTTTCCCCAGATGCCTGAAGAGCATGATTCTTTTCCCTGGGTGGCTTTTCTCTTGAGAGAGAGGTGGAGTGGCATCTGGGGACGTGTGCCGCCTCAGTGTAACCTGTCAGTGCACAGGTTAAGGCTGGCAGAGGTACGTGGTCCACTGCCCGCTACTACCGGGGTCCTAGGCCAGACTTGCTATGCAGTCTGGGGCAGGGATGGGTCCAGACGTCCCTGGACTGGGCCGAGGGTCCCGGCTCTCTGGCTCACGTGCCACCCGTGTGATCTGGAGACGGGCCTCGCACGCTGGAATAAACCATGGCTGCTTTCTCCAGGTTTTCTTTGGTTCCTTTCTGTCGTGGTTTGTGTAGTGAGAATCGTGTGGATCTTGCAGGTGAGCAGTTAAGGAATGTGCTCAGAGCCGGAAGTGTTCGTTCTGAGAGCAGGCTAGCCTGGTGATATTTCTCATCCTTCCTGCACCGTCTCTAAAAAGGTATCGCTTTGCAAATAACTCATGGTCTCCCCAGGGTGAGGCTCCGCCAGGAGCACCTGCCACAGAGGCCGGCACTGGAGGCTCGGGGGCTACGTGCAGGGCCAAGGCTGGCCTTCTCCCTCTGGGGGATGCGGGTGAAGGTGACCTCCACAGCACCCCGGCCAGCTGGCACCAAGCTCCCGGATGTTGTGGCTGTGTAGAACCAGATTCTGTCTTGTGGCACTTTCTCCACAATCTCGGGAGAGAAGCGCTGGTCTGTCTGCCTCCCTGCAATAAAACCTCCCCGGGCCTGTTTGCGTGTTACTTTTGTTTGGGTTGGAAAGGGTGACCTTGGGGGCTGAATGACCAGAGAGGCTTTTTGAGTAGTCCCAGGTGGATGAGGGGTGAGCTGGCGCCCAGCCCGCACTCTCATCCACATCCCACAGCTGTCTCCTTGAGGTTCTGTCTTCTCTGACATTCATGGGCCCGGGTCCATGGGGTCAGAATAGGAAGCCCTCTCAGAACTCAGACTGTCCCAGGCCTGACAGAGCTTCAGGACACGCCCTTTCTCTGACGTGGCCCGTGGCCCTCACAGTCCTGTCCTGTCAGAATCTCCACTGCGAGCAGCGCTTGCAAGGGCAGGAGCGTGGCCCTGCTGCCTTAGTGTGAATTGTTTGGAACCAAAATATTTTTCCTATATATTTCTGGTGCAACAAAGCATCATTCTGTGAACTTAGTATTATAAATTAGAATCAAACCCCAACCAAGAGCTGGAGTATTTTCTATCAATCACTTAATTTTGAACTCACATCTCTAGCAGGAATGAAACAGTGACTGGAGAGCTGAAGAGCCGACTAAGTATTAGATCCAAGGGCTGTCCCCATTCCTCTAACAGCGTCGGGACTGATGGGACAGCCATACAGATTCTCCCCGGCGAGCTCCTTTGCCTGATGGCAACTGGTAAAGGCTGGAATTGCCAGCTGTCCTGCTTCTGGTGCACAGACCAGCAGCTCCAGCGGCTGCAGAGGACAGGTGAAGCGTGGGCGGGCTCCCGTCACCAGGTCCTCCTTGGGCCGGGCTGGGCCGGGCCTTGTGCCTTGCTCCCATGAAAAGGAAGCAGAAGGACAGGGTACAACCACACTCCCTCCCTGAAGAGCAGGTGGGCTGGGGCCTCAGGGTCCCTTCACTGTGAGTTTGACGTGGACGATCATGTGGGGAGTAGCTCCTCCACGCTTAAACGCGCGCCTCCCGCCGCGCTCAGGGGAAGCTGCAGCCTGGATCCTTCCCCGGGGGCCTGGGTTCTGTTTCCTGTCTTCCTTTTCTGCCACTGGATAAGCTTTAGACTAAATCGACGGCTGATAGAAACAGGGTGACTTTGTTCATTTCATCTTCTTTTGAATGGCAGTTTTTTTCCCTCTGGATTCGTCGTCATGGCAAATAAGTAGGTCTCTGACAAGTGCTGGGTGCCGAGTGAAGGTCCCGTGACTCGCACACGCCCTCACCTGCATGCAGGGCGCCGGGCCCACCCGCCTCTCTGGCTCAGGCTCCTCTCCTGCCACCCTGAGTGCTCACTGTGTCGCACCCCCTGCTTCCAGGCTTGCCTGGCACTGATGCCAACCCCGGCCCAGGGTGCTCCAGGGCATGTACTCACCTGCAGGGCCATCTCCCCAGGCTTGCTGGTTCTCTGCTGGAGAACTAGAGGCTAGGCTCATCGGGTCTCTTCGCCTTCCTGTTAACTCCTGTTAGAGACACTATTCTCCCCTTTGCTCTGACGGGCAGGCTCCAAGGAGAGCTGGGTCCAGCACCGTGGGGTCCTCTTGGGTTTTTCCCCTTAGCCGACCTGCTTCCTCAGGGCTTCAGCGCAGGGACCTTGAGTTTTGATCATGGGCACATTCTCTGCACGGTGATCCATTCTAAAAGAACTGTTAGCCAGGGCTGACATCAAAAGGGCGAAGCTCTGCTAACGGCAACTGCACTTCCCTGTGATGCGAGTGTGGACCGCAGAAGGCGAGAGGAGGACAGGTTTGGGGGCAGTTGATTCAAGATCTCTCTGGAACCTGGGCCCAGTGGACGGTGGGACATTGGAGGGCGGGAGGGTGGTTCAGGTTGGCTCCCAGCTGCCACCACCACTGGCATCAGGGTGTTCATTAGCCAACAGAAAGTGGAGGATGCATTTGTTTTGTGCTAATGAGAGAGTAGGAACCCTCCTGCACCCTTCAGGTTGGGTCGCTTTCCAGGGATGGGCAGGACAGGGCCAGCTGGTGGAGCGAGTGTGTCCCTTGACCTCAGGCTCCGGCAGCCTGGTGGCCATGCCACCCCTGCGTCTCAGCACCCACCCTCCCTTGGGAGTGACGGGAAGCAGCTGAGTCCTCCAGAGCCTCACACTCAGAGAGAGGAACTCTAAGACAGGAGGGTGCTATCCCCCATGTATGTCACCAGCCACCTGCACCCACTGGGTATGTAAACCGGGGCCCGCCCAACCTGAAATGTGCCATAACGTGCCAACCATAGAGCATACCTCAAAGGCTTACCAAAAAAGTCATTGGTAATTTTATATTACTGTTGAATATGATAATGTGAAACATATTCAGTTGAAGAAAATATTAAAATTAATGTCACTTACTATTTTTGTATTTTTTGAGACAGGGTCTTGCTCTGTCCCCAGGCTGGAGTGCGGTGGATCCCGGCTCGTTGCAACCTGCATCCTGGGCTCAAGCCATCCCCCGCTGCAGCCTCGAGTAGCTGGGATGATGGCACGCGCCACCACACCCGGCTCATTTTTGTATTTGCCGTAGAGATGGGGTTTCACCTTGTTGGCCAGGCTGGACTTGAACTGACCTCGAGTGATCCCACCTCAGCCTCCCAAAGAGCTGGCCGTCACTTGTTTTTAAGTTGTTAAATGTGCCCCTGAAAAGCTAAACTTCGCACAGGGCTGGCAGAGACGCCACCTTCCTGTGGATGCGGCTGCCTCTTGAGTACCTGGAGCAGCACTCGGTGAAAGGCGGGGGGGACTCTGTGGCTGCTGTGGCTGCCAGGTGAGGGCAGCCCCTCTCTGTCTTTCTCCCTCTGCCGGGAGTAGATGACTTTTCTGTTGTGGGGGGAAGGGAGGTGCCTCTTGGTTCTGGAGTTTGTCACTTTCTAGACACCACATGGCTGTGGACAGCACTTCTCAGGGTACACGCGGGGATGAAGGCAGAGTGTCCTTGTGTTAGAGGCTTCCCTCCATGGCAGAAGTGGGGTCGGGCACCTGCTGCCCAGTTTCCTCCACAGCCTTGATGGGTTTGAGCCTCCGAAGTCCGAATACGGTTCTGTCCCTTTTCTGGGCTCCCAGAGGAAAAGCACTCCTGTGCACTCTGAGCAGGGGCAGCCACCACGTGCCGGTGCTTGTAGGTGAACAGATTCTGGGTGAAGGTAAGAAATGAGGTGACTTGAGCGGGACAGCTGGCTTCCCACAGCAGAGTGTGGGCGAGGCTGAAGGGCAGTTTCAGACTGTCACCCTCATTTGTGTCCACACAAGTCCAACGCGTGAGAAGGTAGCGATGTTTGCCTGGGTTAAAGGCTTGTCATTTGTAAAGAGTACTAATCAGCTGAAACCTACTTCCATGACCGCTCAGGGGTAAGTTGTATTCGCTGAGCTGAAAATGGACACCTTTGGGGCTGCACCGCCAGCATCTTAACGTTAGTCTTTAGAAATGAATGCCACAGCTTGATGGAACTGCAGCCCGATAGTAAATGCAAAGGCATGGAAGTGCTCTTTGCTGTGTAGGGCTGAATCCTCACGGGCTGACCTAAGCTCACACCTGTATTGCAAAGTCTGGGTGAGACCCGCCCCTCCCCTGTGAGCCTCTCAGGAGCGCCCCAAAGGGCTAGATGCCCCCTAGTCTTCCCGCTGCCTCCCATATCCCTTCTCCACACCCAGCCACAGCCTCATACTTGAGTTCTGGGGCTCCCCACCCCGGCCTGGTCCTCTTTCTCTGCCTGTGGAGCCCACCCATGAGCAGAAAACAGCCACAGGGTGCCACGGTCACAGCACCCAACGAAGCAAGAACCTCCCCAGCAGAGAATGCCTTTTCAAAGGTGCCACTGAACTGTATCCTTGGAGGGAACTCCTAGCTCCAAGGGACTGGGCGTGTGGTCCAGAACTGCAGTGCCCGGGCTCAGCCCTGGCTGAAGGCGCGGGACACCCAGGAGGCACCTGCACCTCTGGGCCAGCGAGGCGCCAGAGAACCTGTCCTCCTCAGGAGCGGAGAGACCACTGTCTCCCCCACGGCCGCGGCCAACCCTGGCCGCCGTTCTCTTGGACGGTGGTGAGGTCACAGTATTGCAGACAGCAGGGTTCCAGTTCTCGGAAAGTCACGCAGTGATTTGGATAGGAATTACGCAGATGACGTGGCAGCGTTGCTCCCCTCCCACACTGGCGTCCACACCAGCAGCACCAGCTTTGACCACGTGGAGTTGCTGGCGGAGGGCGAGCGTGGTGGCTGTTGCCCGCCGGGTGTTTTGCTGGATTAATGTAGACTGCTTTGTTCGCAGGGCTCCTTGTCGTCCCCAGGCCAGGCCGGTTGTCCAGGTGGAACTGTCGTGTAGCCACCCCACCGCTGCGCGCAGAGCCTCAGGACTCGGGACCCGAGGGAGTGAGGAAGAGCAGCCCCACGCTGCACCTGGGCCACGCTCGGGCGGCGGACTTCAGGCGGCGGACGTCGGCGAGCGCATGTGGACGTCGGCGGGGCGTGCGGACGTCGGCGAGCGCGTGTGGACGTCGCGGAGGCGTGCGGACGTCGGCGAGCGCGTGTGGACGTCGCGGGGGCGTGCGGACGTCGGCGGGGGCGTGCGGACGTCGGCGAGCGCGTGTGGACGTCGCGGGGGCGTGCGGACGTCGGCGAGCGCGTGTGGACGTCGCGGGGGCGTGCGGACGTCGGCGGGGGCGTGCGGACGTCGGCGGGGGCGTGTGGACGTCGGCGGGGGCGAGTGGACGGTGAGCTGCTCGCTCTGCGGCGGCTGTTCTCGCTGCTCACCCAAAGAAATTGTTTCCATTTTTAAATCAGTCTTTTGGGGCTGCAGTAAAAAATAAGAAATGGAGTTTTCTTGCTTTTTACTGTAAAATTCAATGTAATTGAATCTCATACATATATATACAATATATACATAGTGTAAAATAAAATGTTTCTTGGACAAGAAATCCACTGAAATTCGACTGTTATAAATAGTGCTTCACTTTGTTTTTGCACTGATTTTTTTATACCTTAGATGGTCAGAAGACAACCTGGAATGCACTCATAGAGAAAGTTGTTACTTTCTGACTTAGTGTCATTCAGAAAGACATGCTGCAATCACAGATGTTTAAAAATTGTTTGCACTTAAAAATGAATGCTGGTGGAAAGTTACATTGCATCTGGGAGTAAAGGACTCATGGCCCTTGGAGGTGCGGAGTGAAGACGCCCTTTTTATCTGTTGACGTTTATTTTAATACTGTTGTTTCCAATGCAGTCAACTCTGTATTATATGTATAAATAATGTAATTCTGCAATTGGGGAAGATAGTTACTTCACTAGTAATTTTCATCATTTAAGAGTGATATTTCTAATTCACACAAAAAAATTAAAACTATCTTGAATATACCACTTGTTTTATCTTCTGTTACATTGGCTCAGCGTTTACGTTAAATTTAGTGGAATGAATCGGTCGGTGTGGAATGGTTTTGTCTTTTTCGCCCCATGTCACTCGCAACCCTGTCGTCAGAGGTTAGCAGGCTTTCGCTCCTTGGCTGCTTCTTGCAGCTGCACGTGTGCATGAAGTTTCAGTGAATCGTTTTTCCTTACAGCTTAGAGTCCTTCTTTTGTCATTGAAAGCCTGCGACCACACATAACACAGTTTCTATGGTGAGTATGAACATCGGACATGAAAATAGCTAATGAAACTATTTTCCTGAGATTTTTCTTACTTGGTTGAAACCAGCTCATGAGCATCTGTGAGCTTAGGGCCTCCCACACCTGGACAACGAGTTACTAGCACCACAACAGAATGTGCAGCTAGCAAGGACAAGAATGTTTCTTGGTTTATTTTATTTTAGAGACGGGGTTTCACCATATTGGTCAGGCTGATCTCGAACTCCTGACCTCAGGTGATCCACCTGCATCGGCCTCCCTACGTGATGGGATTACAGGCGTGAGCCACTGCTCCCGGCCTGTTTTATTTTTTTTAAGGCTAGTCAAGTGAAGCAGCAGGAGTGGAGAAGGAACAAAGAAATCTGTAACTGGTTGTTATCAATTAGTTGTAAACCGCACTGCACTTGGACCAGCCTGCTTCTTGTTTTTTTAAAAATCATATACAACTGGATCCTTTGAAAGCTTTACTTTGTGAGACTTTAAACCATGAAGTGTCTGAAACCTATTTCTGTGAGTGATCACATGAAATTGGGGCATGTCTTTAATTTCAGGCTTTCAAGGGAGGTATGCTACATTTTCACATTTGTATGCATGCAGCAACAGAAAACACCTCCGCTTAGCCCTGGGTTGTTTCCTTCAGAGGAGATGAGTTACAGCTGGAGCTCTCAGCCTGCCCGGCTCGGAGGCTCCAGTAGGGCCTCTGGATCCTGGGGCCGTGAACTGTGGTGTGAGTCTCCTAGAAAGAGAAATAATAGGAGATGCTGAGACTTGCTGTGTTAAATGAAAGAATCAGAATGTATAAATTAGACACACGCAGAGTGACCTCTGTATTAAAATAAGGTATCAGCACGTTTTAGGTACTTTGGTATTTCATCTTCTTAAAGTGCTGATTGATTGTTAGGTGCTGTCAGTTACACAGGGAGCCAAACCCAGGGAGTACAAAGCATCTACAGTGAACAGCAGGTGTATTTGGAAGTCAGAAGAAACTACCTTTGAAACTAAGCCCAGAATTATTTTCTTTTTAAGACAGTCTCACCTGTCATCAGGCTGGAATGTCGTGGTGTGATCATAGCTCACTGGAGCCTCAACTTCCAAGCAGTCCTTCCACCTCGGCCTCCCAAGTAGCTATCACAGGTGAGTGCCAACACACCTGGATAATTTTTTGGCACTTTTTAGAGACAGGGTCTCCTTATATTGCCCAGGCTGGTCTTGAACTCCTAGGCTTAAGAAATCCTCTTGCTTCAGCCTCCCAAGGGGCTGGGATTATAGGTGTGAGCCACCACACCCAGCCAAATCTAGAATTCTCTTGTTTTGAGATGTAGTTTCACTCTTTTTGCCCAAGCTGAAGTGCAATGGTGTGATCTCAGCTCACTGCAAACTCTACCTCCCAGGTTCAAGTGATTCTCCTGCCTCAGCCTCCCGAGTAGCTGGGATAACAGCCATGCGCCACCACACCCAGCTAACTTTGTATTTTAGTAGAGGTGGGATTTCTCCATGTTGGTCAGGCTGGTCTCGGAACTCCCGACCTCAGGTGATCCGCCCGCCTTGGCCTCCCAAAGTGCTGGGATGACAAGCATGAGCCACGGCACCCGGCCAGGTCTAGAATTCTTAATCCCGTCATCTTACTCTGTTTCCTGTCTGTCTGTGGAAGTGGCAGGTAGAAATCTAACACCGGGACAGTGATTTATGCCAAGATTTGAGCAGTTTGGTCAGATGACCCAGCATGTCTGAAGCTTTCGCTGGCCCCGAGATGACATCACTCATGCTGGTTAGTCTTAGCTCTGCCTCAGCCTGATCTGTCACCCTTCACTGGGTTCTGGAACGCAGTTTGCATTGGGCCGTCGCGGTACTAATGCTATCAGATACGCCCCAGTTTACTATAGATGCCTCTGTGCCAGGAATAAATCTTTATTTTTATGGTGCTGTTCCTAAGATTGGTTCAAGATGGCTTCCAAAATCAACTGCCTCGTGACTGTCCCTGCCACTGCCACCATGGACTCAAGCATTCAGCAGGCCCTGGGCAGACGCTGCAAGGCTGAGTCAGGGCTGGTCATGCCCTCCCTCAGGCGCCCTGGAGAGATGAGCTTCCCTGGTACGATTTGGGTTTGCCTTTCCACTCGTTGCCTTGCGCTGTCTTACACTTCTGGCATTGGAGAATGCAGGCTCCTCGCGAGGATCAGGCCTAGAGGAAGCCAGAAGAGGTGGGCTGTGCCAGGGTGGGTCTAGCTGCCCCGTGGCAGGCTAGCTGCACCGCAGGGGTGGGGGCCACAGAGCAGGAGATGGGAGGTCACGGTCACACTGCTGCCGCCCATCACACGAAGGCGAGCACTGTCTGACTGCCGGACGGAGACAGCTGCTTACTGCTTCTGCCCACGCCATGAGCCCCCAACCCCACAGTGGGATGGGGGGCTCCTCTTCAGGTCAGGAGGGTGAGGTGGGTGGACAAGGGTGGGTTCACGAGAAGGGCGATGATGCAGCCGGCAGCACGCAGGTGCCCAGCAGAGGGTGGAGGGATGGACGTGCTTGAATGCGGTGGAGGAGGACGGGTGAGGCCTCGTGCTTTCTTCCGTTCTGGAGTTCTGTGTGGATAATTCCAGCATTTCAGTTGCTTTGTACAGAAAAAGGAAATAATCCGGCTGGCCAGGCTCTGCAAGCTTTCCAGTTTGGGGCAGCAGAGGCCCCGCCAGGGCCCCAGCAGCAGGGTGAGGTGGCCTCCTATGGGCTGAGCCGGCCCGGCCCCTCTGCCTTCAGCACCGGCCTGCACCCGCCCATCTAAGGGCCCAGACGGGCATGGAACCACATGCAGCTGAAGCGGCCTGGGGACCCTGGCGCCTCCTGCTGAGAGCAGGCAGGTGCGAGGGCCAAGTGTAAGGCGGGAAGTCCAGATCTGCAGGAAACTGCCACCCTTGGACTTGGGAATCGATGTGGGAGCCCTGCTGTGCGCCACAAATCCCCGCCACTCCTCCGTGGAGAGGGCCTGTGGACCTGGCTCTGATCCCCTGCCCAGCTCCAGCCTGGAGGCCCAGCTGCCAAAATCTAACTGCCTTGTAATTGTCCCCAAAACTGTCGGGCTGACGTGCCGGGCTCAACACTGCCTGGGTCCAACAAAACCAGGAGGGCCTCAAGTGGTGACCCACCAGGTCCCCTGTGGGGACCCCAGCCCTGCTGCCCCCACCACGAGGTGATAGTCGGGACAGGGCAGCTGGTGTCCTGGGCACCAGCATCTGCAGACCACATTTGCTTTCTCTCTCTCTCTCTCTTTTTTTTTTTACATAAAGACAGGGTTTCACCATATTGGTCAGTCTAGTCTCGAACTCCTGACCTCAGGTGATCCACCCACCTTAGCCTCCCAAAGTGCTAGGGTTACAGGCGTAAGCCACTGCACCCGGCCACATTTGCTTTCTCAACAAGGCCTGCAGAACTGTAAAGACTTTCCCTTTATACTTTATACACTTGAGGGGAATAACACATTTCCCAAGTACACAAACAATCCTTAAACATGCCCGACCTTGAAGCCAGGCCCGGGGACAGGGCATGCCCCTTCCAGCCACTGGTCCCCTGCCCAAAGATCCCTTTTCTGACCTGCACTCCACCACCCCCACCTCCACAGCCTTCTGTCCCCCAGCCCTCCCTGCTGCTGAGTCTGCCTCCCCTGTGACTCCGAGGACCTCTGCGGAGGGAGAACGGCCACCCCTCGCCCCTAACTCAGACACCTCCCCTACAGCGAGGGCAGCCCTGAACACTGCATAGGGGTCTCAGATGGGTGTAAAAGGAGCTCAGGAAGAGGCTGCGTTGCACCCTGCCTTGAACATTATGGTGAGCCCCACTTCCCGGCTTGAATCTGCCCTTCTTGGGCTCCTTTGCCCCCATGTGGCCCAGACCAGGCACCTGTGCCCATGGACTCGCTGCCCCACGCTCCCGCCCTTTCCTCTCCCTCCAGTCTGTCCTCCCTCCTGTGGTCCCACTGTCATGTCAGGTGGCCTGGGGCTGGGCCGGGGCCACTGGAGAGCACTTGAAGGGCGTCACGGATTTGTCTCAGCACGGGAACAAGGAGAAGTAAACACTCATCTGGGAAATTTAGATTTTTCAAAAAATATATGGTAAGTTTGGGAAGATGAGAAAAAAGAAGGAAGACCCAATTACTAGGTTACTTTCCAAGATAAAAGGGCTTGTGAGGACTTTTCCCCTGCCCAGCAGCCTGGCCAGCACCACAGCTTCTTTGCAATGCTCCCATCCCAGCCCCACGGGGAAACAGGTTTCTTTTAGTAGGACACAAGGTGCCCACCTTATTGTTGGCGCTCGGGAAACAGCTCAGAGCACCACTGGCAGGCCAGGGCAGGGCTCCCTACTCCTGGGAGACAACTGGGCACCAGAAGCTAAAATGACCGCGTGGCCACCTTGAAGCCCGTGCTCAGAAGGGTTGCTTCAGGTCTGCCCTGTGACCCTCGCCGCCTCACCAGGCCGGTCACTGACAAGCGCAGAGGGCTCCGAGGACATGCCTGTGTGTGTTCCAGAACGGTTTTCAAATGAAAAGCCAAACCAAAGTCTTCCCAACAAAATCACCTTCCCTTGTGTGCCCACAAAAGCGAAAATCAAGGAATGGCTGGTAAGGACACATGTTGGACTCAGAGAATATTAGAATGAAATAGTGTGACGACAGCTCATCCTTTAATAAAAGTCAGGGGTCTCCAGCAGCATCCCTGGTAAGATGTGATGTGCTCCGTGACTGAGCAGCAGGCTGTGATGCGCGGGGGGACAGGCAGAGCCCACCTCCCAACCGCGCCTCACGAGTACGTCGCAGACATTCCTGCTCATGCATTCTGTTTCATATAAAAAGTTAGCAAATATTCCCTGCCCCTAATTCTTAGTTACGAAAACGAAAGAAAACTCTAGAAAGCGGTGGCTTTACAAATATATTTGCTCAGAACATCCAGGGCAGCTACGTGGGCCGTGGGCACGGGGGCCAGGGCAGCACCCAGAGCCCCAGCCGGTGCGAAGCCGCCACAGGCGCGTCCTGGGCCCTCCGTGGCATCTCGGGAGCAGATCGCCCAGGCCGGCCCAGGCTGTTGCCTCCGGGAAGTCGAGACAACCCCAATGCTCAGTGCCCTCCACCTTTCTGTGCTATGGCAGGCAGGCGACACTGCTGCAGGCCAGGCTTAAGGTCCTTCCGTGGATCTGTCTGTCAAAGAAAAATGACAGACCAAAAATTGAGTGGCGGCCTGGGCTGGCGGGAGAGCAGCAGGGCAGAGAGGCTGTCCCGCTACCTTCTTGCCGGCGCCCATGAACTTCAAGGGTCTCAGCACCAGCACCTTCCCACTTGTTCCAGAGCCAAGCGCAGACTGCAGCGTGGGGCTGGAGTAAGACGACAGTTTGGTCACCCCTGAAAGCTTTGGCTGGGGCAGCTGCATGACGCAGGCCGGGCCTTGTCTCTTGGGATGCTCCTCCTCTTGCTTTATCGACTGTTTCTTGAAACAGAACAAAGGCCACTTGGACATAAAATGCTTTCCCCTTTACGGAAATTAGGAAAAACACAAGACTCTTTTGTACTGCTTTTGCCTAATACAATTTCTTAACCGTAAGATGTGACTGGGACACATCTACCAGATCCCAGACACCCCAAGGGAGTGCTGCTCACTAGAGTCCTGGGCGGAGGCCAACACCAACTGCGAGTCGCAAAGGGTTCCCAGGCAGTGGCGCCCACCCCCGCCTCCTGCTCCAGCTCCAAGGCCTCAACCCTGATGTGCCTGCCGCCTGCTTTTGGGCAGCTTGTGAGCTAAGGATGGTTTTACATTTTTTTTTTTTTGAGACAGAGTCTTGCTCTGTAGCCCAAACTGGAGTGCAGTGGTGCAGTCTTGGCTCACTGTAGCCTCAGCTTCCCAGGCTCAGGCGATCCTCCTGCCTCCGCCTCCCAAGGAGCTGGGACTACAGGCGCACACCACGACACCAGCAGGTTTTTAAAACATAGACGCGGTGGTGGGGGAGTGGTCTCGCCTGTGTTGCCCAGGCTGCTCTCAAACGCCTGGCCTCAAGTGATCCGACCTCGGCCTCCCTAAGCACTTGGTTTACAGGTATGAGCCACTGTACCCGGCCGGTTTTTATCTTTTTTAATAATTTAAAAAAATGTTTCATGGCATGTGAAAATTATGTGAAATTCAAATTTTGGTGTCCCCAGTTCTACTGGAGCGCAGCCCCCAAGGGGCTCACGTGTTGCCTCCAGCCGCTTTCACACTGCAGCAAAGGGGGGAGTGTAACAAACACCCCAGGCCACGAGGCCTCAAATATTTCCTATCAAAGTATTTTTCCTTAGAGGAAAGCATGCGACCTCGGATGAGACTGAGGGTGGGGACTTGGGTGAATGCCGGCTGGGAGTGACATCAGGGTTTGAAGCAGACCCTCTGTCCAGGGGGGAGCGGAGGCAGGGTGGGGACAGTAGTGAGAAGGCCATCTGTGGTGACTTGGGCAAGGTGAGGAGCGGGCAGGGGGCCAGAAGGCAGAGCCCCTGTGGATGATGGAAGGGTCCGCCGGGGGCCTGGGCAGTTGACGCAGCTGCCTCCCTGTGGGGAAGGCCATGGGAAGCTACAGGGAGAAAGCATGTTTGGAGGAAAGATCAGGAGATGAGTTTCAGTAAGTTTGTCTTTTGGACGTTCAACTGGAGCTGTCATCGGTGGCCGGTGGGACACAGGAGCCTTGCTTTCTGGAGAGCAGCCTGGCTGCAGCTCTGGGTTACCAGGTCCTAAGCGGGCAGGGAGCACTCAGTAAAGGCTGGAAGGAGTGAGTAAGGCAGGGACAATGAGACAGATGAATGATGGAAGGGCACATGATCACACAGTTGGGGTGCCAGCCCAGCATTGGGAAACCGGGGCGACCCTGCCAGCAGATGCCACAGGGCTGCACTGGGCTAGGATGCCACATGGTAGGTGAGAAGGTGACGGCACTGCAGAAGGAAGCTGGCATCTCTCAACTCAAAATGTGCACAACCTCCGCTGATGGGACGAAGTGCTCATCTGGGCCAGGCAGACAGCGTGGCCTGCCTAGGACGTGGGGCCTGTCACTTGCTAGGTGGGGACTTGGGCCAGTACTGCGTCTTCCTGGGGCCTCCTTCCAAGGCCACTGTGAGGGCACAGTGAGGCGACGTCTGCACAGTGCTTTGGCACAGAACCTGGCACCTGCATGTGGTCATCAGGCAGACACAAAAGCTCGTGCCAGGGTCCCCTCTCCAGCTCGCTCACATGGGATATTCGTCATCAATCCT
>PVKP010018882.1:0-43502 GCA_004027715.1 Plecturocebus donacophilus | reverse complement strand
CCACAATCCCGAGCTGCTGCTACGCGGCCATTTTGGATCTCTCTCCGCCCAGTGATGAAGTTTTTCGGTTTCTTAGTTATCCTTTGGCGGACGCCGGTTCCCCTCAGAGCCAGACCTTCCCGGGTTCTCTGTGCTTGCTGTGAAACTCTCAGTCCTCGGCGCTTCCAATTGCTGTTTTCCTTGTGGGGATGGGACCAGCTGAGCCCGTCTGTCCCGTTTACTGTGCACTGGGAAGCGCCGCGCCGGGCGCCGGCAAAAGAGCCGCGCGGGCCAAAAGAGTTGCGCTGGCGACCTGTGTGGCTTCTCTGCCGGGAGTCTCGGGGTCTGTGGGCAACAAAAATTCGTCGGAAACTGCGGCGTCCTCTGGTTCTCTGCACTTTCACTGGGAGCTACATTCCTGAGCTGTTGCTAGTCGGCCATCTTGGATCTCTCTCCCGCCTATTTTTTATTTTTTACCTTTTGCAATAGTAGAAATGTAAGCACAGGAGATTTGAGTAGATTAATTTTTCCTCACAGCTCATCTCAAATATTTCAGCTGTGTCAACCCCAGCTGGAAAATCTTGAGAGGATAGCTATGTGATGGCAGTGTTGTCTTGTATAAGCTCATCTGATTCTTGTATTACAATGGATGGCCTAAAGTTGAAGATCAGCATTTCTACAGACATTAGGCTTCAACTGACAGATGACATTCTGCTCTTGATAGATTTTTGGTTTCCACTCAGCCCAGACCTCTCTCCAGGAAATAAAGAAAACTGCAGCAGTGAGGTGTTCTCTCCACACTTATTTTGACAATATCCAATGCTTCACTTTTATTATCCAACCTTTCAGAAAAACCTAGCTGCTTCTGGCTCTTAGTTTATTCTTGATAGTCATTTCCTAGAGGTAGTTGGAGACAGCTAACCTATACACAATTGGCCCCTTGCAGTCAGACTGACTGAGCTTTGCAGAGGTGAAGTTTAAGGCTGAGGCCACCCAAGGGCCTCCCAGAGTGGAGTCTATCAGGGAGACGACGGTAATTCAAGTCACATTTCCTACTAACAATGACAGATTTCTCTGCGAGGTTAAATATGAATTCATGCAGAAATGGATCATTTCATCTAAGGATTAATAGAATAGAGTCATGTGCTCATAAATGCCCCCATCCTGTTTGTATGACCACTTTTATGGAACATTATTGCTCACAATAATGAACAATATAACCTTTCAACTTTGCAAATTCAAATAGCCAATGAATTGAGCCAGGCAGGATATAAGCAGCAAAATAAAGCCAACAACCAACTTTATAGACAGTTACTCTGAATCACACATATCTGAGATATGATTCTGTAAAGAATTTTTTTTTTGCTGTTTGATTTTTTGAATTAATGTTCTATAATGCATTCTGATAGATGGCTACCAAAGAAGTTTGTAAGACTCTTTCATTTTCGACATTGCTCCTGAAAGCTTCAGGCAATTGTCTAGGTGTTATTATTCTGAATCTTTCTGGCATTACAACTTCTGAGTTTTTATTTAATGTCAACTCACTTTCACTTGGTGTGGAAACCAGACAGCCGCTTAAGCATCTGATTCCAGAAGAGGTCTTGCTAACATTATCACCCTCAGGCTTGTGTTGTCGCTATTCTGTACCTCTCAATGATTCAAGGAAAAATTCTTCCTGGTCAAGGCTGATTCTCAGAAAAATGGAAAGCATAATGGATTATTGAAAACTATAAGCCATTTGGCACTTGAAAATCTAGTCATGTAGCCTCTATATTCCTAGGCTACTAAACCTCCCTTGGACTCAGTTTTCTCATCAGTAAAATGAGAAAGACTAGAATTAAGTCATCTTTAGGGTCCCTTACAATCCAGATATTCTTTCATTTTATAATCCTATGATTCTTTCATTTTACTGCTTCTTCGGTCAGTACTAATGCATGTCCTCACTAATGCAGAGTTATACATAATTTATTACTTCATCTAAAAGTAAGATGTCAGGAGACATCTCAGGATATCAGAAGAGCCTCTCCTTCAAGATCCAAATTCATTTTTTCTAGTCTGCAATGCTGTCCCTTCCACTAACAACCCACTCAACCTCCCGAGTGTTCCAAATTTTCAACATCTATTTATGTCATCTATCTTGATGATCTTCTAGTTTTTGGGTCTTCTAACTTCTTTTAATCAGCACAAACCAAGCCTTCCTTCACCCACTATCTAAAATTCTTGACTGTTAAATACTCAGTATCCATCAGATGACTGTTGACCTTTACTGGCCACCGATCTACCAGCCCCACTATGCTGCAATTGACTTTGGCTCCATACTAAAATGCTAGTGATGACCAACTGAGAAGTTTATGTTATTTCTCAGTTATTTTTCAGCTACTTAATGAATGCTGTCTATAGGCAATACATTGTGAAATCTCCTAAAGAAGTTAAAGAACAGTGAAGACAAAAGTTACTGCACCTAAAGAAATTTGAATGTAAAAAAGACAAAAAGAAGTTTGAATAATACAATAAGGACAACAAAGAATGCACACTAAGTACAGGGCAAGAGATGTCATTGTAAACATTGTTATTAACTATTGAAGCTAATGTTAACATTTTTTCCATTTATTTTCTTTTTGCCTGTTTTCCACTATTTATTTATAGGTGTTATCATCATGATACAAAATGCAAAATGTACAAAAGGTAAACTGAAAAAAATGTTTCCCTTCATCTGTCTACATTTCCAATTTGTGATAGGGAGCTAACCCATGGGACATTCACTTAGCTCCCTTTCACAGACGCAAACACAATTTCTTAGTAACATTGCTTTAAAATTTAGTTCCAGTTATATAAATCATCCTCCTGATTCCAAAGCCAGTGCTGCGTGACAAATTGAAAGTGCTAGCTAACATTTTAATTCTTAAGGCTACATATTTTTCTGAGTCTAAAAAGAGTTCCTCCTTTTCCAACTCCATGAAGGCATGTACATTTTGGATTATCATCTACTTGAGCAAACGATCTATTGGTTATGAGAATTCTCTTCCTTTCCCTGCTGTCTCCACTAGCCATGTGCTGACCTACACTGTCACTGTCTGAGATTACATTCACTCTGTCACCACAAATTTAATTTCAGGCTAACATTTAACTTTTGCAAAAGCCAAATCGATGCAACTTCTTGGATAAGAAACATTTATCTATATTTATTGTGTGACAGATATAAATCTCAACAAAATTAAGATTTATTTATGCCTGTTAATCTAATACATTCTACTGTAGCTGTTCTGAAGACAGTGAATTAAAATTGATACCCATTCTGGCCCAGAATTATCTGAGAAATGAAGACTCTACATTGTCAGTAACATTGTTTTTCTCATAAGATTTACTGATTGCTAAGTGAGAGAGAATGCGGGGTGGGGAGTTGCACAAAATGAAAATCTAAGTTTTTATGGACAATTCTGCTTAGTTTTGATATATAATTGTTATTCATTACTGTGTTTTTTAAAAGAGATAAAATGTTTTTTCTCATGTATGTCTTAGCAATGCCTAATGCATATCCTTAGCTAGTTTGACGGATCTTGCAAAGTTAGAAAGAAGCAGGACAATAACATTTATAACACTAGGTCTAGGAAAAATAAAAAACTCAAATTAAATGACTGTCTCAACAAATTTGACTTTTAAGTTAATTTAACCTGTTAGTTATCAAAAGTCTTTTTAATGGCTACTTACTCACCTATTTTTTATGTATAATGAGTATATGTATATTACAGTTATGTTTTATTTGAGAATTTTTAAAGGGGAATTATTAGCATTAGCTTTTGAAAATTATTCTCCAAAATGAGGACATTTTTACTAAGCCACATATCTTGAGGATGTAGAAAGAAAAGTTAGTGATTTACTTGCTGTTCCATGATGTGTATAGAAGGAGATGAGTATCTATATGAAAGCCTATTTTGAACATATTTATCCTCCAAATATATATTTTTGCTCATGTAACAAGAAGTCTGCATTTTGATGGTCCAGGGTTTGAGCTCCAGTTTCACAATATGGTCAGTGTCCCAGGCGATCTGTTTTCCACTTTCCTATCATTAGCAGAGTCTTCTCTTCTCATGCTGCCGCCTCACTGTAACCAAAGCTGTTCCATTTCCAGCAAGAAGAAAGTGGGAGAAGGAAGGGATGGTACTGTAGTTGTATTAAGAGAAAAAAAACCTTTCTCAGAAAATTCAAACAGGTGTTTTGTCATAACTCAAAAGTCAATGGCCAGCCCTATTTGTAAGAAACCTCTAGGAAAACAAGGTATTTTGCAAGAAACATTGTGCCCCAAACAAAATACAGGCTTTGTCATGCAGACAAAAGGAAAATGGCTACTGAGTATGCACTTATGGTATTGGCCACTCTCCACCACCACCACAGGGCTGGGATATTAGAGATGCACATGTCAGCATTTATGGAACTGAATGGAAATCCTGAAGGATGATTCCCAAGGCCATGCTTGCATTGAGGGAGAATGATCAGACGACAGCTTCAGGCCATTGATGACCCAGTGACAAGATAAGTTTATTAAGAAAGATTCTATAGCTTCATTTGTCTTCATGAGTTAGAAAATGAGGAATCTGTGGAGTGGGCAAACCAGGATGGGTTGTGGAGAACTCAGTGGCATGAACAAGGACTAACTCCAAAAAGCAATGAGCAGAAGTGACAGCTCAGTCAAGAAAAAAAATCTGTGAAAGTACAGACATCTTCATGGCTCCTGATTTCCCTCTAATAGCAGTGGGGTCTCCTCAGAATCAGAACTGGCGCAGTCACAGTTCCTGAAAGATAGTGCAGAAGGGATGCTGTGCTTAGCATCTCCCCAAGTCCTCACCGCTTACTTTCCCCAGCTCTCACTGGTTACAGTTTAGCTTTAAGGACACTGCTTGCTACAGCCTGCTCTCCATTCTGTGCTGGAATCTACCTTCTTCCTGCAGTGGCTCCAGTTATCCCCAGCTCCTATTTCTCAGCATTTTTTTACACTATGCTGCTACATTGGTCACACAAACAGTGTCAGTCTGTTTGGACAGTACCTTGGTAAAAATGGAAGCATGGTATAAACAACTGAGTTGGTTAGGAATGGACTGGGTTGAGCATCCTAATGCCAGGACCTTCACAGTTGTACATGCTTGAGCTGATAAGAACTTCTAATGCCATTACATCTCCTCCTACTATCTTACTAGAGATCTACCTAGGTGTGTAAAGCTTTGTGATTTAACAGATAATTTCCTAAATCTTCCAGGTAAGATACTGCCTACATACTTTGCCTAAAATTTCATCTAGATCTGGATTTTGTGTATTTGTTCATTTTTTGGTATGTGTGTGTGTGTGTGTGTTTTTTTTTAAAGAGGAAACAATACATTGTCATTGCTAAACTGGATCCTTCCTCTGGGAGCTCTTGTACATTCTGGTCATATTAAAATACTTCTTAATTTCTATGTGCACCGTTATTATTTTACACAAATGACCTTTGCTAATGTGCTTTCCTATGCTTCTGATGTCATCAATTGGCTTAATATGTCTTCAGCTAGCTAATGCATACCATTTATTTTCCATTTAGAATAAAGAGATTCAAATAGTTATTTGGCTCTGACTAGAAGGTGAAGAGCCTCTGCAAGCGTCAACTGTTTACATTTTTAGTTTTTAAGGCAGAAAGTAACCTTTGCAGAAAGTTTTTGGAACTTACTTATATTTATGGAGAAAGGACATTGAGACCACTTTATTACCATAGAATTTCCCTAGGGTAGCTTTTTGGTCATTTACCATGACCTCACTATGTGATAGCAAAAAGCAATGACATTGAACCTGGGCTCCCAACAGACTAACTGCATAGTCTCTGAAGTTAATGAGACAATGACTATGTTTTGAATCAAATATATATAAATATAAAGACAACTATTATTTACAAATATATATTTACATATATATGTAAATCTCAAGTCACAAAAATTCACCTTAATTTTTAATACAGCCAATTTTTCAGGAGACAACTTCATACCTGTCCAGATCTAAAGGATGATAAAGAGAGAAGCATTCACTGGGAAACATGAATCTTTAAAAATATAGTCCTTTTTTTTCTTTCTTTACTATTAATTTGTCTACCAAACAAATGCACAGATATCATAGTCTTTAAAATTCTAGGTTTCTTTAACCTTTTAAAAAAGTTTATAATTTCACTCATTCAATCCTATGTTTCTAAGTAAACAGCGAAAGCGAAATGTCTCCAAAAGAAAAGGGTAAGAAAAACTTGGTTATGATGTTTTGTTATTCAAGCCATTCACTATTTCATTTTAAGTTCTTACCCAAACCATAATTATAAATAAAATAAACGATTTTGGTGAGAATTAAATAAGCCAGAATAAAGTTTCTGAGCCAGAACTAAATTCATTAATTCAAAAAATATTTTGGTCATGGTATATATGTCAGCTACTGTATTATTAGGAACGCAAAGATAAAGTACTGGCCAATGTCTCAAGGTTCTTACCATTTTCCTTCTTATTTCTCTTTTCCTTTTCTCTCATTCTTCCACAGGGAAGACTAATTCTTAGAACTAGGACATCAAAACCAGCCTTAGAGTTTATTGTTTCTTGAATATACCTTGCTAAGGATAGACTTAATTACTTCACTTTCTGAAAAATGTTGAAATTCATGAACTTAAGAATAGTTTTAATAGACAAAAATTTTTGGTAAATTTGGTAAGTGTTTCATATAAGTTGCATACTGGCAGAATAAGAATATGCATTGTCATAATTATAAATATTTAAAAATGATAGTTTGACACTTAAAATACATTTTTTCAAAGACACTTGTAAGAAAGCCTTAAAAGGGTAACAAGTGAAGATATGACAATACATTTACAAAAAAATTTGACATTGATGTTAATCAGCAAAGTAAATTATTTACAGTGACATAACTGCAAAGTATGGCAAACAGTGTAGACACATATTAAACTCCTGAAAACTGTCAAATACATGATTTTTAAAAATTAACTCTAAGTATAACAAGTTGTTTTGTACTAAAGAAACCAGGCGCTGGTATCTTTCTTTAGATTAATTTTTTTTAAAAAAAGGCAGGCAAAAATATCTTAATATAATTAAGATTTTTTATGCCAAAATATTTAAGTTAGACTAAAACAACACTGCATAATAAACGGCATAATTCACATGAATACGTACTTATATGAATAGTTAATATAAATTAGCTAGCTAAATATTAAGCTAGCTGAAGACATCAAAAGCATAGGAAAGAGCATTAGCAAAGGCCATTTAGTTAAAGCAAATGGTACACAAGGAGAATAAGAAGTATTTTAATGTGAATGGAATTGAGGAAGGATCCAGGAAGAAGGATCGAATGCACAAATGACAATGTACTATTAGCTCTTAAAAAAAAAAAAACAAATACACACAAAAAAACAAATTTTAAAAATCCAGATCTAGATGAAATTACAGGCAAAGTATGTAGGCGGTATCTTACCTGGAAGATTTAGGAAATTATCTCTTAAATCTCGATGTGTTATATACCTAAGTAGATCTCTAGCAAGACAGTAGGAAGAGATATAATGGGATGAGAAATTCTTATCAGCTTAAGCGTGTACAACTGTGAAGGTCCTGGCATTAGGATTCTCAACCCAATCCATTTTTACCAACTCAGTTGTTTATACCATGCTTTCGCTGTTACCAAAGGACTGACAAAATAGACTGGCACTGCTTGTATGACCACTGTAACAGCATAGCATAAACATGCTGAGAAATAGGAGCTGGGGTTAACTGGAGCCACTGCAGGAAGAAGGTAGATTAGAGCCCAGAATGAAGAGCAGGCTGCATCGAGCAGTATCCTTAAAGCCAAACTATAACCAGAGAGAGTTGGGGAAAGTAAGCAGTGAGGATTTGGGGAGATGCTAAGCACAGCATCCCTTCAGCACTATCTTTCAGGAAATGTGGCTGCACCAATTCTAATTCTGAGGAGAGGGAAATCAGGAACCATGAAGATGTTTGTACTTTAACACAGATTCTTTTCCTTGACTGAGCTGTCACTTCTGCTCGTCGCTTTTTGGAGTCACTCCTTGTTCATGCCACTGTGTATTCCACACCCCAACCTGATTTAAGTTCTTCATTTTCTAATTCATAAAGACAAGTGAAGTTATTGAGTGTGTTTCTTCATAAACCTATCTTGTCACTGGGTCATCGATGGCCTGAAGCTATCCTCTGATCATTCTCCCTCAGGGCAAGCATGGCCTTAGGAATCATCCTTCAGGACTTCCATTCAGTTCCATAAATGCTGACATGTGCTTCTTCTATGTCCCAGCACTGTGGAGGGGATGGAATGTGGCAGAAACCACCAACTGCCAACCCAATATCCATTTTTTTCTTTTGCCTTCAGGACCTGGCCCATATTTCCTTACACCCATATTTAGCCATGTTTCTTGCTAAATAATATTTTATATTTACAAAAGAAAGGCATTGTGAAAGAAATTTCTTTCTTCCTTGTCTTCCTAGAGGCACTTTACAAGTAGGGTTGGCTATTTGACACTTCTCAACCTTCATGATATGATCAAACACCTGCTTGAATTTTTTGAGACAAGTTTTTCTTTTCTAACATAACTACAGCACTATCCATTGTCCATAATGCAAATACTCCCTTCCCTATCAGAACTTCTTCAGCTACCCCAAGCATTGCTCAGAGAAAATTTACAATCTTAAATATTTATAGTAAAATATAAGAAAAATGATAGTAAATGAACTAAATATTCAACTTAAAATGTTAGAAAAGGAACAACAAAGTAAAACAGAAAAAAGCATAAAGAAAAAAATAAAAGCATAATCTATAAATTAGGTAATAGAACAAATAAATCCAAATGTTTCATAAAAGACATTAACTATTAGCTAATCTAATTTAAAAAAAAAAAGAGTAGAAAAAGACAAGAACTGTTTGTCAGGAAATATTAAAATGTTGTATACTTCACCAAATAGGCAGTAAGCCCAGCAATGCTTTCCTTTTCTTTCTTTTTTTTTTTTCTTTTCATTTCTCAGGCAAAGACATTTCTTTCACAATGCCTTTTTTTGGTAAATATAAAACACTATAATTTATGTGAAGTTCCTGTCATAGTACATGGCACATCAGAAAACATTAGTTTTTTATTGGCTTTTCTTGTTTTTAACATAGAGTGGATGGGAGAGATAACCAAAGTTTCTATAATCTCACAAAGAAAGAATGTCTGAGGCTGACAATGGAACAGCCATTGTGACACTGAGGTGGCAGCGTGAGGATGGACGATTCTGCCAACGACGGCAGAGAGGAAAGCAGAAAGCCCAGGACACTGACAACATTGTGAAGCTAGAGCTCCAAACCTGGGTTATCTTGACACAGACTTTTGTTTCATGAGCAAAAATATACATCTGGAAAATAAATATACTTGGAAAAAAATATGCAAAACAGTCTCCTCTTGTTTAGGTAAGGAATAATACGTTTAGTTGGGATTTTGTTTTGTGGAGCCCCAGATAACGCTAACACGTATAGGATTTGTTACCTGGATTTAGGGTTTTGCGAGTTAGAAAAAAAAAGATAACAAAATGAGAGGGGTGAAGAAGGCAGGGCTACATGCTATTAGGGGAGTCCAGTGTTGCAGCTGGGCAGAGCTGGTGATCCTCGTTAAACATTTGATCCAACAGCTGCCTGTTGTTCCTTAGCAAAATGACCAGGGGCTGATGAAGGCTTTTGCTTCAGGAAAAAATGGTAGAAAAAAATATATTTCTGGATGCTGTTTCTTCTTGGCACTCTTAGGACAGCCCAACAAAAAGCAAAAAGGGGAACTAGAGTTAGCCACTCTGCAACAGAGGTGGAAAAATCAAATTAACTTTAAAAGATGGGCAAAGCCTTACCAAAAAAAATAAGCAGATATTATTATGTTAATGTAAAGGTTGATTTAAGTCAAAAATGCTTAAGTTAAATGAAAATTACACTGTATAATAAAGTGTAAAATTCACAATGTGTACATAACTAGTATAAATATGCACCATTTTACTAAGGAAATAAGAAATCTAAAACACTATTGGTGGAACACTGAAATTCATCCATCTCAGTATATTAACTATCAAGCCAATTAAAAAAATAAGATTATAGAACAACCAAGTATCATTATTGAAGAGAATATCTAATATATATAGCTGAAATAATATGCAATTGACATATATGTTAGACATATATGACATAGTTATGTATCAAATTCTGTACTGGGCAATTTTTTTTTCAAATGTCTTAGGAAAAGCAAACTAAAAGACAGAAATACATAATTTAAAAACAGAACAATTTCTTCACCAAAGAACTCTTGAGTTAGAGAATCTAAGCCCAAATTACAGAACACGTAGGAAACAAAGATCTTTTTAAATGCATTTCTTTAGTTACTTCTTAAAGTTATTTTATCTGTTGTTGTAAGGCATAGACTTGGGCTTCATTTTGTAATCTAATATAAATGTCATTTTATTTTAATAGTCCATTTGTATTTTTGATAGGACAGATAAAACCGGTCTTAATGTGTTACAGAGGTCCAAATTCCCTTATCCATTACTTTGAAATTCAAAAGTCTTTAAAAATGGATAGTATTTATTTAACTAATTTGATGGCAAAACCTAACCTGAAATGTTATGAGGCTAATTATAATACTTGTTTAGCCTATTTTCTTTAAAAGCAAAATATTTGCATACAAAAATATTATAAAGGGCTGCTCCAGACCTCACCAGGTCTGGTGTTAAACACCAGGGGTGTTTAAAGTATATGTTGTCTACACAGTTTTCCCTTCCAAAATGTGAATAATTATAAAGCCCAAAATATGATGGAGCCAAAGGAAAAGTGATTGTGCACTTATATAATCTTACATTTTTCATCCTTTATGGTTTTATTTTTTCCAGCTTTATTGAGGTGTAGTTGAAATCTTTTACAACTAAAAAATACTTTTACTTTTTGGTCTGTTTGCTTGTTTTTGCATTTATTTCTTTTCATATATGAGAAGGTTTGTGTTTTTGCTCCAGTGATCACCTTTTGTTACTTGAAATAATACTCTTAATCCTCTGTTTCTCTAGATTGTATTCATTCATATCTTTATGTGAACAATACAATTGCTTTATTTTACCTCTGCCCTCCAATATCTCCTCCACCAACCAATTTAATCAATATACTACTCTATATTTTTCTAATACATGAATTTGTGATTATAAATGTATTCCTTAAGAGTCTTCTGCAATGCAGATACTTCCTTAGTTTGTAACCATAGGGCCAGACTATTGTAAAGGACCCTAAAAGATCTGAGATTTTACCCTATTTGTAAGTGAAACATTAGCTTTCCATGTTTCATGAATGCTAGTAGAAAACATGAGACTCCAATGTTAGCAACAAAGGACTATTTAATGCACACAATAGTAATAGTGGCCAGTATCAACATTTTTGCATTAGAAAACTGAGACCCCATTCCCACAAGGCTATTCATAGAGTACCAGATGACACTTGCACAAATAACAGTTTGCTTTATAAGAGAGGATCCCTGAGCATAGAAAAAATGTAATATTTTATAACGAGCAGTAAGCTTCAGTACCCTTTGCTCTGGAAGGAGACATTATCATATTACGTTGTATAGCAAGCATGCCCACCTTTTGCTCCAGAGGTAGACACTGTCTTTATCTTCTCAGGTCATATACTGTACAAAAATTCTTAAAAAGGCAGTTTAGAAAAAAGGGCAGTCAGTCCTCTGCTTGCAAGACATATAAAAACATGAGAGCCCCATGAAGGATTATTCACCATCAAAATCCACCACTCATCTCTACACCACTATGGCTTCTGGAGAATTTTTCCACGAGTATCCTCTATCAGCCAGTCTGACCTGACCAAAAGTGTCTGGGACAAAATCATTTAGAAGTGTCTCTTACAGCAATTAATTGAGTCCGGCGTCATAGGACTCCAAAGCACAGAATGAGGCTCACCTGCAATATCTTGCCCACTAAGGTTCTAGAAACAAACAGCTCAATAAATCCCATAAACCAATCTTAAAATGCCAGATGGCTTTCTCCTCAATTTTCTGTGTTGACCTTGCCACCTGGCAGGAAGCATTAATTCAGGGATGTATTAGCAATTGCACAGACTCCTCCTGGGCCCACAAGGAGGAAGCCTCTAATAATTCTTTTCATCACTATGACTCTGAACACTTTATTGAGATTAACATGAGTGCCTTCCAGGACCAAAATGGTGACATTGATCACTTCAACTAAAATCAAGAGCAAATTGTGAATGCCTTTTCTAATTGAATGAACACCACTACAGGGATAACAGCCCTTAGGATGTGAATGAATAGTCAGTATCTCTGTAAGATTCTCCTTTATAACCAAGGGTAACCTCCTTGTGGAGAGATCTTCACCATCATCTGGGGCCTACACTTCTTGGAACCAAGCTGTATAAAAGAAAGCTTCTGCCACCAGCTGGTGCACCATTTGCTCTCTCTGTAGTAAACATGGGATTTAAGCGATAGATTTCCAGGTGCACCCACTCAGTAAAATTGTGTTTCTAGTGCCTCTTTCTAAAATCTACTGCACTATCTTTCTCTGCTTTGTCCTGCATTTTAGCTGATCTCTTCTATCTCCATGGCTTTTTAAATCCATTTCATATATTTTGGTTTCTAGAATTTGACTTAATTTTTAGTTTTGCCAAAAGTAGTTTTGAATTTTGTTTCTCAATATTGATTTCTTGAAAGTTCACAAGGAGCTGAATGGGGACGTACTGACTTTATACAATCACATTCAAACCAGGTGCCTCAGAAAATTCTGTTAAAAACTGCTCACAGGTAAGTCAATACACATAATTTGCAAGAATGAAATAAAATCTTCATCTGCAATGTTTACTGTTGTGTATTCAGTACCCTGGAACAATGTCTCACAAGCAATAGGTATTTAATAAATACTTCCTAGCATAAGAAAGTCTATGTACATGTAAATTCCCTATCATTCATTTAAAATGTCATTCTTTCTGGTATTTTCCTACAGCAGCCAAAAAGAATGTGGCAAATATGTAGATATGGATATGGATGGAGCTCAAACACTTAAAACTGAGTAAAAGAAAATTGCCAAACCTTACATATAAAAAATTTCCTTTATATTAATAAGAACAAGAAAAAAAACAAGACAATAATAGCTAATCTCTAAAACTAAACATGGATGTGTGTGCATCCATGTTTGAAAAAGAAGGTAGGGTGTCAAAGAGGCTTTAACCTTCTCTAAATTTTTCTATTTTAAAATGAGACCGTAAAATACTATACCTGTATAATTTGGAATTAATTGGAAGCCATATCTTATTTTTACTGAGAGTTAATGTTATATAGTGGAGCACCTCTCTTTCTCCCCCAGTAGATTATTGGCACAGATCAGAGTTTTCAGAAAACAGACTCACCTGGAGAGGGAGAGGTTTACATTAAGGAAGTTTGTGAGAGTGCTCACTGAAGCAGTATCTATGAGGGATGAGGAAAGCAGCATTAAGCAAAGGTTTGTCTGTGATACAGTTAACGCACAGACTTCATCAAGTCACAGAGATTCTAGTACTAGAATGGTCCCTCAGAGTAGCTCTGTTAAATAGTGGTAAGAAGATAGACTTTATTTTATGTATATTAGGCACCCGTTGAAGGGTTTAGCCAGTCTTATGATCAAATTTAGATTGTATATTGATCATTCTACCAACAATGTGGAAAAGAACAAAACAGAAGGAAACAAGACGAATCACAGGCTTTTTCCATAATTTGAAATAAAACTAATGAAGCTCTGTAATCTCTATTTCACAAGTTACAGTAAAAATGAAGAAAATTAGGAAATAGGACTTGGTTCTGCATCGGGGTAAAGGAGAGAGCAGAGTAAAAATTATCCCCAGTTTTCCAGCTAGTGTGACTAGGTAGTAGAATTAAGTGAAATAAAAAACACAAGAGAAACAACAGTTTTGGAAGAGGAAGTCCATTAGACCCTTCAAACCAGAGGGCACCTTGTTCACCATTTTATCCCCAGCTCCCCAGCATAATGCTAAGCATGTAGCAATATTATCAAAAGAGACAGAATTAGACAAGTCAGGAGAGTGGATGAAGTGACATTCAAGACCCTTTTCTAGTAAATTATTGCACTTAAAGAGGGGGTCCTGAACACTGTAATATTCTAATCTTCTGAAACCACTCCTTGCAGAAGTACCTGAAATCATGTTGTCTTTAAGAGGGAATGTCTAGATGACATCTACAGAAGGCTTTCAAAAGTTCAACAGAGATGCTCTGGGCTTCTGCAAAGGCTTAATTCCAACAGTGTTTGTTAAATATACTGAAACAGACTTTAATTATTTTTAAAGCTGTACATGAAAATATACACTCAACTGTGTACTTGAATCACATCTGAGCACTTCAGGGACCACTCCTGTATTCATTTGCCATTTTATTTTTGATTTTTGATAGTGAAAGTAAATGTTATAATTTAGGGCTTACAATATAAATTCACACTAACGTAATATCTATCTATATATAGTTTATGAAAGAACTTATATTTAAATGGTTATATTACTTTAACACACATGAAAACACTGATTTTACTTTATCTCTTCATTTTACAGACAAAGAAATGTAAACTTGAAAAAGTAAAATGATATGCCCAGGACACACAGCACATCAATGGAAGAGAGAGAGCTAAAATTCAGTTGTCCCAAATAAGAGAATGATGCTCTTTTCATTGTACCACACTGCTGAGGAATGATGGAATTTTCATTCAGGGAACATCCTGCTGCCACTATTAAGTAGTTACCTTACCCCTTGTAGATACTGTGATTGAGTGATTCCAAAAGCATTTATGGAACATATAAAGGTCAAGAAGAACCATACCATTTATCTAGGAAGCAAAAATTAGTCTATAAATTATAAACAAAGGTAATGACTCTGATATAAAGAGGAGTCACAGTGAATGAATTAAATCCACATGAGTCTGTAGAAAGAGATTAATTACAAACACATTATCAAGGTGAAGACCAGGCTGGTGAATAGATAAGAGAGAAAATAAGTTTCTGCTTCCTTTTTTTTTGCAACAGAGTCTTGCTCTGTCACCAGGCACCAGGCAATCTTGGCTCACTGCAATCTCCACCTCCTGGGTTCAAGCAATTCTCCTGCCTCAGCCTCCCAAGTAGCTGGAACTACAGGTGCATGCCACCATGCCCAGCTAATTTTTGTATTTTTTTAGTAAAGATGGGGTTTCACCATGTTGGCCAGGATAGTCTCGATCCCTTGGCCTCGTGATCCTCCCACCTCAGCCTCCCACAGTGCTGGGATTCCAGGCATGAGCCACCGTGCCCAGCCGCTTCCTTTTTTTTTTTATTATTATTTTTTTAAATTGCATTTTAGGTTTTGGGGTACATGTGAAGAATATGCAATATTGTTGCATAGGTACACATGTGGCAGTGTGATTTGTTGCCTTCCTCCCCTTCACCTATATCTGGCATTTCTCCCCATGCTATCTCTCCCCAACTCACCCCAGTGTGTAGTGCTCCCCTCCCTGTGTCCATGTGTTCTCATTGTTCAACACCTGCCTATGAGTGAGAACATGCGGTGTTTGATTTTCTGTTCTTGTGTCCGTTTGCTGAGAATGATAGTTTCCAGGTTCATCCACGTCCCTACAAAAGACACGAACTCATCGTTTTTGATGGTTGCATAATATTCCATGGTGTATATGTGCCACATTATCCCTGTCCAGTCTATCATCGATGGGCATTTGGGTTGGTTCCAGGTCTTTGCTATTGTAAACTGTGCTGCAATGAACATTCGTGTGCATGTGACCCAGCAATCCCATTACTGGGTATATATCCAAAGGCTTCTTTTCTTTACTAAGGAAATTATTTCTTATTTTCAGTTTCTCTTGAAAGCTCTCTTCAGATGTGTTCATTTTGTCAGCCAACCAGGTATCATTCATCAAATGTTTCTTGTACAGTTAGCGGCACTCTGCTAAGCTCACTAAGCCTTGAAGTCACAGAGAATAAACAGCAATCCCCACCTAATTTTGTAGGGCTCACACCTATGGAGAAGGAGAGGAAAGTCTGTCTTTCTTCCCTAATATTGAACCATTTTTATTTCCTCTACCTCATCACCTTTTGGAGAAAATGCTAGGAATAATCAGTGAATTGACTACTTCAATAGGTAATGGTAATTATCTTCATGGTAGATAATGAATATTTATTTTTATCTGCTTATAGTCATTACAATCTTGTTAAACTAGCCAAGTTCTTCTTATATACAGCATTATAATCACAGTAGAGTTTATATGTTCTCTTTTGATTCTACTTTGCCTTAAAAAAACTTACTATGTCTAATCATATTAAGAAGTGATTAAATTAGAATTAAACTAAATTAGAATAAGGTGAGCATACTTCTGCTATAAAGAACCAGAGAGTAAACATTTTAAGCTATGCAAGCTATATGGTCTCTGTCAGATCTACTCAGCCCTACCATTGCAATGTGAAAGCAGCCATAGAAAACATGTAAATGACTGTCTGTGTTCCAATAAACTTTATTTACCAACACTAAAATTTGAATTTCAAATAATTTTTACATGTCACAGAATATTATTTTTCTTTTGATTTTTTTCAACCATTGAAAATGTGAACTCAGTCTGCAGGATACGCAAAGGCCAGATTTGGCCCAGAGACCATGGTTTGCCCACTCCTGGGTTAGAACTGTAACTTCATTATAAATTTTACCTAGAGTTAAATTTCAATTCACGGATTTTAAAGAAGAAAAAAAACAGTTTAAGACCTACATTTGACTCCATTGAGAGTTTGAAATTATTTCCTGTTTGAACATGACATGATCAAAAAACAGCATCATGGAAAGAAGAGGATTATAATCCCAAAGGTGTCCACCACAGTAAGCAATCAATGTTCCTTATGTACAAAGCAACCTTCTGTGGCTCTGTGGAACTATACTTTGTTCATATTTATTGCTAGTGGAGAAGCTGTAGAATTTTGTTCATGGGCTTGCCAGCTCTGCTCAGAGATCATGAGACATACTGAGCTTGCTGCAAAATACGTACCTGGTCAACCCTAATCGTCAATTTGTGGTTAAAAAAAGCAACAACAATAGCGAAACACATCTATAAAGTGTACAAAACTACTAATCATTGATCAAGAACCTTGGCTGACCATAACAATATGAAATTTACACTGTGCAATTCAAATCGGAGTTCTGTCTGATTCACACCTAGAGAACTGCTCAGAATTTGATAGACAGTTGTCCAAGCCTTAATTTTATAACTCACTGAAACATCTTCAAGTCTTAACTGAGATTCCACATTTAGGAAAGCTGGTAGGCATGCCCAAGTTATGGCTCAATTTCACTAACATCAAAATATTTTTATCACCTCACACATCAATGAGAAGTCTTATATTTCAGAAGAACTAACAGAAATCTGTTATGAAAGTCTCAGTAATTAGTATGTGGAAAAACCAGGTGATATTAGCACTTTGTAGAATGATGCATTTCCCTAAGCCCTGCTAATAAGTCAACACTCTAGTGGTTCTTTGAAAGATGTAATATCAACCAAGTGTTCAATATTAATATAATCTTGCTTTTCTCATCTTTGGCCCTAATTTAGAGGTTAATTATAACATCAGTTACAGAAACCAATTTTTAAAAATTTAGAATCAATTCATATTTGGATAAATGTGGGCTTTTTCCTTCTCCACACATTCACTGCATTGAAAGAAATACTTCTCTGCTTCAAAAACTTTAGGACCAGTACCATCATATATGTATGTGTGTGTGTGTGTGTGTGTGTGTGTGTGTGTGTGTGTGAATATGTGTATATACATATATGTATGTGTACATACATATATATGTATGTACATATATATAATGTGTTGTGTGTCTATATATATAGAGATATCTATATATATATAGACACACACAGATTTGTCCATGGTTCCTGGCTCATAACTCCATAGCCCTTCTTATAATGTTACAGTGCTTTAGGCCTCAGAACCAAGCCTTGGAAAACAGAACCTCTCCCTCTCTCTGTCTCATCATCTCCTGCCTTGCTTTCACATGTTCTTTTTTCTTCCCAAGAAAAGAATCTTTCCTTGCCTTTCTGTCTTGACCATAAAGAAATTCTCTGGGCCAGGTGCAGTGGCTGATGACTGTAATTCCAGCACTTTAGGGGGTCAAGGTGGGAGGATCACTTGAACCCAAAATTTCAAGGCCAGCCTGGGCAAGTGACGAGACCTCATTTCTACAAAAAATAACTACTAAAAAAATTATTACTACTTCAAAAAATATTTATCTTCCCTTTCAGATGACAAACTGAAGTGTATGGCAATTACTATGCAAAATATACTCACCTACCATATATTACAACAGAATAAACCCCAGAAAAATTTCTAGAGAGATGCTCAAGAAGATTTACTGAAGTAGGATTCATTGATTATACACACACACACACACACACACACACACACACACACACACACTCATATACACACTTACATACACTGTCAAAATGCCAGCATGTCTACCAAAATATAATAGTATTCATCAGTAGCTAAGATACAAACTGGAATTGAATGATTTTATTTTAAAATATATGAGAAATTTTTTGTTTAATACCAACTTTCAGTGTGCTTTGGAAAACAAGAATAAAAAGCATTAGTAGATGTTTGTGTTTTCCCTGTAAGCTTTTCATCTCTTATTTTACCATGAAAGCCTATTTTCTAGGGGCCTTTCCATTTTAATTCAATCAGTTGCAAATTAATTTTCTGGGGAACAAAAGGTATTCCTGAGAGATGGTTTATGATTTTCATATTGCTTTTATTTTTATCTTTAGGTTTAAAAAAGAAAACAAAATTAATGAAGTTCATAGTAATAATCTTCCTTTCATATAATTATTTTAGATCTCATTATGAATTTTTTAGTTGTTTAAAATACTTTTATAGTCAAGGTTCACTGCTATTCAAATGAATATCAGCCAGTTCTCCAAAAGTGTTAATCATGGCATACACAAATGTTGTGATAAACTCCAGGAATCTAAGAGAATTAGCTGTAATATCCAGTCTTTCTATGTGATATGATTTATATGTATTATATACAATCCAAGCTTGCTATCTTTTGGTGTCCCAGGCTTTTTTTCTTTATTTCATTACCCTTCCACAGCTAATTGCTAATTTTTCCTCTTTATCAATTTTTCAGAAGCAAAGGAATTCATCCCAAATACATTAGAGTGATATTGCACACAACTAAAAAGTTGCTAACAACAAGAGAACTAAAACACTTAGGAGGAAAATAGAGATCCAGCTTGTACAGACTTTGCAGATTATCAAGTTCTCATTGAGATCTTCTCTTCTTGTCATTGTTACACAGTTGTTAACAACTTAGAATCTATATCCATAGAGAACAGCTAAAAATGAAAATTCAAAGGCCAGGATCTCCAATTCCTGACAGCAATAACTTGACCAATTTGGGGATCTATCTTTATAGAAATGGGAACTGCTCATTCAAAGTTTCCATGAACACTTATTCACTCCTCAAGTGATATAATCATTCTTTCAACTGCTGATTGCTGATAAGCAAGGAGAGATGATGCCCTCTGTTATAAGAAACCTGGGACACTGATACTCTACAGCCACTGCAACATGATGGATATCATGGGGTAGTCAAAAGTAAGTCACAAAGATTACAGTGTTCATCAAAACTGAAAGATTTCAAGGGAATCATACACTCTGACTCTCTTTTTCTCTTAGACCAGACATCTGTCCAATTTCTCCACAGCTTAAGAAGCAGAGGCATTTTTCTTGGTTACAATGACACATTGGTACTAGGATGAAAAGCAACCTTGTTGTTCCATCTTAAATATCTTCAGGACAAAAGCTATGTGTGTGCAGAAGCATGTGAGTGAGCACATGCACATGAGTGTGTCTCCCTGATCTGTTCATTCCCAGGATTCATCTGTCTGACTTTCTCAAACCCCCATGGTTACATTGCACTTGGGGAATAACAGTGCCTTGGTAGGAGACTCATTCCTCAAGTGTGGTTGCTTTGGTCTTTGAGAAGCTTCCTCTGGCAGCATTGACTGAGGGTTTATAGTTTTCATCCTTGGAAATAAACCAGGCCTTGTCCTCCTTGAAATCATAAATCAGTAAGACTATACTCAAATAGTGTTTTCAGGAAGGTAACAATTTTGCTTTTTCTTTTTTAATGTGGCAATTTTACTACTTAGCATTCTATAATCAGAAAAGTAGTTGAAAAGCATTCAAGATTATCCTTGATATTTAGAACCTTTTTTCTAACTATATATCCCTCAGGTATCTGAAGGGCATAAGCCATGTCTACAGGGCTCTTTCTCGCTGACCCAGTCAGAGCACTGGTAATGAGGAAGAGCTATTCTGAAGACCTTACGATCTATGTCAGCTTATCTAATAAATAAAGTATTAATAACAAAGTAATTGATTCCTCAGAATACAAACACATAAAATATGTCAGGCTAGAGCAAATCTCCTTTTTTTACTCTACAAAATACAAACAGTACAGGGTTGATTTTAGAAAGGAAACCAATTTATGAATATAATATATAGGTAATATATATCACCCTCTCATATATGGAGATTTGTAGTTTACAATTCGACTGGTAAGGTGACTTGAATGAGAAAGGAAGGACATCATCAAAGGACAGTCACTTTGTCTCAATTTGTGGGACATACGCAGGGCCCAAAAGGCATGAATCCTGAGACAGAACAAGATGAATACTCCCCCTGCAGTCACCAAACAGCACGTGTTCAGTAAGTAATGGGCTTCTTTTTTATGTTTCATCTATCAAACTATAGTGCACTAAATGCTAACTGATGCCAAGCCATATATGTGTGTGCTTTCTCATGGTGGGTCCTTAGTGAGTGCAGCCGGTTCACCATGATCTTCCTTTTCTGTAGTTTTCCAGATAAAGGGAAAGACTGTCCAATTGTCAGACAATATGTGTGAAGTGGGAGAAGCCCCCTTCTCCTTTTCCCTGCCTTGGTCTCCACTATCACTTTAAGTGACTTCTTGTCTTCCTCCACCCAAACTATCACAGGGAAGGATGTGCAATGTAAGGAACCATTGAATCTTCATGCAAATCCTCCTCAGTTATGATGGTTTCAGTCAGAATTGCTTCTCTGTATGACTGCACCACGTACAATCTTCTTTGATTAGAGAATGTAAAAACCCTTGCAGTGGTGATAAAAGGGCCATCAGATCATAACTTACACTCTCTGTGTCTCTCAGAACTTCAGCTTTTCCCTATTTTGAGATGCAAATTCAACTTGGCACCACATCCCCCACTACTGCACATATTCAAAAATATTCCTCCACATAATCCCCCTTATACCCTTAAATGTCTTAAGCCCTTTAATGCTTTTACATTGCTTATAAGAGGAACAAAATTTAAAATTCTTAATAAGACCTCATGATCTCACTTGCCTGTTCACCCCATCTCAGCCCAAATGCCCCTGGTTCTCTGTGCCCCAGCCACAATTATTCTTCTCTGAGTTCCTCAACAGAATGCTTTCTTTTCCATCTTTGGGAAAATACATGCAGTCCCCTTTCCCTGCTGACCATTGCCTTGGTCAGTCAGCTCATGCTAATTATCACATCTCCATTTAAATGTCCCTCTGATAGCACATGGAACTTTTTGTAAATGGAACAATAAGATTAATTAGGTGTTAAGAAATTTCTGGATTGGGAAATTAAATTATATACAAAAAGAATGAATTGAAATGGTGAATTTATGGTAGACACTGAGAAAAACAGACAAACTAAGAAAAAGACTTTTACATTTTTGACACTTTGAGCTGTCCAAGGACAAATAGCCAGAGAAGCACAAAGTTCAGCCTAGACTGAACTGCAAAGATGCCATACCCAACCAAGGCCCTCCATAATATTAATCATAAAAACACCACATGCAAATGAAGTCAATAGTAACTAAGAGTAGAATAGCATGTGGATGTGCCACCTCTTCTTTGGGGAAGGCTCAGAAGAGGAATTTGGGAGGAATCTGTCAGACGTACAAAGTGCAAGCTGACAGAAGACAGGACTTGGGCTATAAAGAGATCAAGTGGGCCTGAGAGCTGCTGAGGTTATCATGGTCAGGATGCCAACAGTGCCTCACTTGTTCTGCCTGCAGCATTGTTTCATGGAAGGAAAACTCAGGGCTCAGTGATTCTACAATAACTTTTTCTACAAAATCAGTCCATCTTCAAAGAGGTTTAGTGAATCAGCTTAGGTTACAAGTATTTTTCTTAGCTTACAAAGACACTTCTTTTCCTCTTACCAAATTCTCTTCCAAGAAACACCCAAAACAGTTATTGTGATAAATACAAGAGAAAATAAAATGCTGATTGCAATTGTGATCAAATGTTTGTGCTATGATTTTTAAGCTCTGTCTCACCAACTAGACTGTAAACACTTGTGGGAAGAATCTGTTTTGGTCACAGACAGTTGCCTGGAATATATTTGGAACCCAATAAATAGATGGCTGGCTGAATGAGTGGCATGGAGAATCTATGTAATTGTGGGTATTTGTTCAACCAATGGATGCTGGACATAGGAGAAGACCCCCACTGCACAACAGACACCAAAATGTAATGAACGCTAACAAGAAGTAGAAGATGTTCCAGGACAAATTTTTCCACTTGATGGCAGTCTCACAGGGACAAGCTGATTTTCCTTCTTACTCATAAAATTGTCCTCCCACCACCTACATCAACATATAATGTTCTTCTCTTATATGATGTGTTGAAGTTGGAATTTGTGCAGTGAGGTAGGGGGATTGTTCTCTTTTTTATGTAAGTCTTACTTGAAGTGACTGTTTCTGAGGTGGGTAATACATACATATCACAACTCCTGTGATACTACAGTAATCTAATAATCATTAAAGGGCTCTTAAGCAACTCTGAGATGATTGGACTTTGTTTGCTTTAACGAAGACCCCTTGAACACCGAGACAACTAAAAATAGGTATACGGACAGAGGTCCTGAAATGAATAACTCCCTCTCTGTCTTTAGATAAAGGGAATTTTTCTTTAATTGTATGACCTCAGAGTTTGTAAAGATGAGTAGAGAAAAAAAATAGGGAAACAAGTATTCTGTCCTAAAATCTCAGGGCATGTTCTAGAATCTTGGTCTGGCCTCTTTCATCTAATGTCTTGCTACTCAAAGTGTAATTCACAGACCAGCAACATTCACATCACCAAGCAGCTTAAGAAATACAGGCTGAAGTCCCATTTCCGGCCTATCAAAATTGAATCTGTGCTTTATCAAGCAATCCAAATGTCTATTAATGTTTGAAAAGTACTGACCTGGAACCTGTGATATATGATGAAAATCTTGGGTTTATGTGTTAAAGTGTATTTTAGTATACTTTTAAATCTAAATTCTAAAATTGAGAGTGGAAAAGATGATTCTTGAGGCACACATTGATGAAAGAACTTCTTTTCATAGGAAAATACTAAAATTTAGAAAAGTTCAGAAACTAAATCACACAGTTCCAAAAGGCAAATTTAAACTGGTCTAACCAGAAACAACAACAAAAGCATTAATCATTCCCTTTCCAGGTTTTCTAGCTTCAGATCTTCGCACAGATAAGAAAGCCAGAAGGGAAATGTCCTATCCCTAGATGAAAAGTCAAGAAGTCAGACAGAGCTCAGCACTCAAAGATGCTGTAAGAGAGCCCAGAAATTAGAAACTGCATTCTTCATAAAATAAAAATAACAATTCTATTTCTAAACTCTCATTTTTTCTCTTCCAAGGTACTTAAAATTTCTATCTTTATTTTTATACAGTTACACTCATTTATATCATTCCTCAGCTTCCACATTAGATTACAAATTCCACAGAGAAAACCACAGCTTCTTACCTGATCAAAATATCTTTTAATTGTTTGCAACGATTCTTACAATCTTGAACCACCAAGATTATTGAACCACTCACTTTTCAAAATATTAATATAAGGGAAAATTAAACTTACCTAAGTGGAAGTATATAATTTTAAATACTCTATCCCAAACCCAACTCAAGTGTCACTAACCCAGTAAGACCTTCCCCAGATCTCCCACTTCTTCCTTTCTACTTCCTGAGCACTTTGGCCTTCTCTCCCCTATACATCTATATTGTGTTGTGAATTACTTATCATCTGTCTCTGCACTTGACTAAGATTTCTTTGAAGCCAAGGCCACAACTCAGATGTAGCTAGACAATCCCAGTCCTCAAAAAACGTAGGTAAACTTGAATCAAATTCCACAGCCTATGTAAGTCCAAGACCTTCCTCACTTTTTCAGGACATTCTGCTCTTTCTTCACAATGCTCCCTCCATTTCTGGTCCTTCCCAGTACATAAGGTCTCTGTTCAGTAACCATACTAATTCACACATGGACCTCAGTTAGATGGATATTTTCCACAAGAACTGAATCATACTCATGAGTGAGTAGGGACTTGGTGCAACAGAAGGGATGGACACATTGCACAGCACACAGATTTTCTGTCTCAGGTTACCTGTCCTTTCATGTTTTGCTTGAGCTCAATTATGTGATCTTCCTGTATACTCTAACATCCCTGGAGGGCTAACCAAGATCATGGCCCCCAATTTCATGCCAATCTGTGTTCCTCAGCATTCAGAACTTCTGTTGGAATGAAATCTGTGACAACATGGATGGAGCTGGAGGCCATTATCTTTAGCAAACTTAGGCAGGAACAGAAAACCGAATACTGCATGTTCTCACTGACAAGAGGGAGCTAAATTATGAGAGCTTGCAAATATGATGGAGGGAACAACAAACACTGGGCCCTCCTTAAGAATGGAGAGTGGAAGGAGAGAGAGGAGCAGAAAAAAAATAACTATTGGGTACCAGGCTTAGTAGCAGGGTGATTAAATAATCTGTACAACAAACCCCCATGACATAAGTTCACCTATGTAAAAAACCTGCACATATACCTCCAAACCAAAGTTTAAAAAAAATGAAATTTTTCCAATTACTATACTACTCTATGCTCAGTAATATTTATTCCAGTGATGTGATGTTTATTCAAAAAATTATTTCACAAATGGTCTTACAACTAGGATCTGATGGACTTGCTGAACTCTAAATTGTGAGGAATAAAATTCTTAATCTTGTGATCTCTTTCAATTTTCCAAAGGGGAAAAAATGAACGTGCTTTTTTAAAATATGGCTTTCTCTTGAATGAGACTAATAACCACTCCTTATAAATACAAGAATCAGGAGGAAGATCATGAGAAGATAATGCTGAAAATGCACCTCATTCATCAGGATTATTGGTTGCCATCCACAGAATCCATTCTACCTAGTCTGGGTTCATATGGGTTTATTATGGAGTATTAACCACTGGCCTATAGGATGTTTGTAAAATAGGCTTGTCTCTAAGAAAAACTTTCAGAAACATCTCCTAAAAGCACACCACCAATGTTAGAAAAACATTGCTTCTGATTGTTCCCATGGAAATGAGGGAAAATGTCCATAAATAATTTCCTAACTATCGCCTCATCTCAGCATATCTGATCAGAATCAGAAACCCAGGTCTGTGTGCCTTCAAACTGGCTAGATGGGAAACAGGGAAAGGTAGGTTGTTTGGAATTATATTTAGGAAGACAGAATCCACAGTATAAATTGTTAGTATGTGGATTGGCTGCCAAAAAAGTTGAGGCACCTATGAATAGCAGATATTCCCTATATGTACCTATGTATTAGACTGAAATGTCTAGAATGTCTAGAAAGAATTTCCCATCTTTTCATGGGAATATTTCATGAAAAAATATAGGTAAGAAGTGATTGTACAGGCAGGATAGTAACGAAAAACTGAAGAACAAAGTGCAGTGAAGATACTATCGAGCACTTCTGCTTATTTAATCCCCATGAAAGCTTTATTAGAAACTTCTCATTGGCACTCTTACCCAATTGCCAACTGCCCTCTTGTTTAAGCCCCAGGGAGTACTACACTTCCCATCCATTTTGTGTGACTGGCTCTGGTCAATGCAGAAAGGGGAATGTGTCACATTTGAGTGGAGAATAATACATGTTAATGTGAGACCTCCAACCCGCTCTCTAGCCCATCCCTTTCCTCACCCCCTAGAGCTCACTTTCTTAGCCACAGTGGAAGCACCTGCTAAAATAGATACTCCACCATCCTGGATTCTTAGTGACTGGGATATGCAGAGCTTCCTGTTAATCAGTGAAGGGTAAAAAGTGTGAACAAGATAAAAACCTCTGTTCATTAAACCACTGAGATTTGTCACCATTCTAATTTTTAGCTAGAGGCAATGGTAGTTAGAGATATTATCCAATAACAGCCAGGAAGCCAGGAAGCATATAGTAGAACTGGGATTTGTTTTGTCATTGTGTGATTGTGTTTTCATTGGTTTTGTCATTGTTGTTATTGTAATATATTCATATATATAAAAGTGTGTGTTTGTATATATATGTGTATATATATACATGCATACAAATACATGTGTATATACATGTATGTATGTGTATACATATATACACACAAACATACATTCATGCAAAGATAAAATTCCATAAGTACAAAAGTGAAATTATAAATTATACTTGTTTTGTTTTGTGATCTGTATATATGTATATAAAATTAATTTTGTGTAATATATATATAAAATTTATTTTGTGTAATATATGTTTTATGTAATATATAGAGATAACTTTTTCTTTACTCTTCCATTTTATAATTTTTTTTATCTTCATTCTTACCATGTTGCCAAATTGCTTTCTAAAAGATTATAGCAATTACTATTATCACCAGTAAAAAGAAAACGAGTACACTTTTTGCTGCATGCCTGCCAGCAAATGATTATACTTTTTGATTTTTTCCAGTTGGATAAGGGTAAAATTACATTTAATTTTTATTCGACTTGTATTTATCCGACCACTTTTGAGTGTGAGCATCTTTTTTGTGTGTGTTTGCTGCTCAGCTGAATTGCTCTTTTTAATTGTTCATTTTTTTTTGTTAATTTTTCTATTGAATAATTTGCTTCCTGTCAATTTGTAAGAGTTCTTTCTATAAAATATGTGTTAATCTTTTGCCATCTGTGTTGCAAATAATTTTACAAATCGAATGCTAGGTTATTGACTTTGCTTATGATGTCTTTGCCCTACACAACAATTTTAAAATGTTACACGGTAAAATATGCCCATCCTTTAAAATTATATTATGAAATATTGTCAGAATTTATATAAGTATTAAATAAGGTAAAAACTCATGAACATAACACCAATCTTAAAAAAATAAAGTACATATTAATAATATGGTTAAAGCCTGAGATATACCTATCTCCAATCACATTTTCTTTCCACACTCCCAGAATAACCACTGTATAATATTCAGTGTTTATCATTTCGACACATCTCCTCATGCTTTTGTCATTATATCTATTCTTAAGAAAAAAGTAGTCTTTTTTATATTTTCAACTTTATATATATATGTAATTATGCTATGTATATTTTTCTGCAGCTTAAGGTTTTTAAACAGCACTATGGTTTTGAAATTCAGTATTTAAACATGTCTGGAATTATAATTTAATTCCAAACATATTCATTTTTGATTTATTATTTATTCATTTAATTTATTCATTTATTTGTAATATAATAAGAATTTAGCATACTTTATCTCTTTCCTTGTTGAGAAGCCCTTAGATTGTTTGCAAATTTCTGTAATTACAAATAATATTGCCACAATCATTCATCCCCTTGTACATACTGTGAGAAATCTTCAATACTATGTACTTAGGAATGGAATTACTAGATGTTAGTGTTTGTATAATCCTTGTCTAATTACTGAACAACATCCTTTACCAGTATACACTCCCACCAGTTATATATGAGTTTCTCTTGCTCTACACTTTCATAAATATCTGTTACGGTTAAATTTTTTATATTATCACAGATCTGATAACTGTGAAACCGTATTTAATTGTGGTTTTAGTTATAATTTCCCTAAGTATTAAGGAGGTTAAGCATCTTTTTATATGTTTGTTAGCCACTTGGGTTTTCAGTGCTCTAATCTGATTATGCAATTTGCTGCCTTATCTATAAAGTTACTTATGTTATTTTCACTGATTTTTAGGAGTTCTTTATTGAGGATGTTAATTTTGGAATAATTAACACAAATCTGTGGTTTGTATTTATGTGCTTTTTCACAATATCTTATTTATTTTATTTATTTTGAGATATCATTCAGGCTGGAGTGCAGAGGCATGATCTCAGCTCACTGCGACCTCTGCCTCCTGGGTTTAAGTGATTCTCCTGCCTCAGCCTCCCAAGTACCTGGGATTATAGACACACCACCACAACACCCAGTTAATATTTTTTGTATTTTTTTTTTTTAGTAGAGATGGGGTTTCAGCATGTTGGCCAGGCAGGTCTTGAACTCCTGACCTCAAGTGATCCACCCACCTGGACCTCCCAATTATAGGTAGGGGTAGGATTACAGGAGTATGCCATTGCACCTGGCCTACAATGTCTTTAAATTAAGCAAAATTTTAAATTTTGTAATAGGTCAATTTTTTCCACAACATTTTCCTGTAAAGTTTGTTATTTTTCATCGTTTAAGACATCTTTTCCTGCTCCTTAGTGATAAAAATATTGTCCTTTTTACTAAATATTTTAAATTTGAGATGTGTGTACAAGGTTAATTGATTTTGTGTATAGTATATGTTTAGAGCCTATTTTTCCCTAGATCTGATAACCAATTTTTCTAGAAACATTGCCTTTAGATTTTTTAATTTGTTGTTAGAGTTGTAATAACTTTTTATTTCTATTCTTTTAATCTTTCATAGTGATGATGATTATATCTCATTTTCATTTCTATCTTTGTATGTATATTTTTATTCCCACTTCTTTTTCTTAGCCAAGTTCCAAAAGGCTTTTTTCTATTGCTTTTCTAAAAAATACAAATTTAAAAAGCAGTAGAATTCATCCTTTCAACTATTTAAAAGGATTGCTTTATATTTTGTACCTTGAGATCTTTAAAAATGTCTTTCTCTTTTATTTTCTTATTTCCCTTTGTTAACCATGTTATATAATTTCATTAGATTAGAACTAAGTTCCTTTGTCATTTCTTTCTTCTTTAAAAATGATACACTTAAAAGTATTCATCAAAGAATAGCTATTTTGTTTCTTACAGGTTTTACTGTGAAGTATTTGACTTATTACTTTCTAAGTAGTTTGTAAGTTAAGTTTTAACTTTCTCCTTGAACCAAAGGTCATATTGAAATGTTCTCCTTAATTTCCAAGTAGTTATGGTTTTTATGTTCGTCTTTATATTACTTATTTTCAATTTTATTGGATTATGAACAGAGGATATGGTCTATAAAATTCCTACTTTTTAAATTTTGTTGAGCTCTTTTTAAGAGGCAAAATGATTCTATAAATATACCTATTAAAGTTAGTTTATTCACTGAGGTTTTCATGTCCTATAGGCTTTACATTTCTATTTCTACAGAATCTTCCCAATTCTCAAAGTGATATATTGAAGTGTTTTACTATAGCAATATTTTAAACAAGCTCTCCTTGTTTCTTCCATGTTTGTTCCTTTTAATATTTTTAGCAAGCTTTTCTTGTGTCTTTAATGGTTTTTCCTTTGGATGTTGCTTAATGCATGCAGATTTACCATGAGTCTAATTTTTTTCATAATTTGCACCTTTTATCATTATAAAGTCTCTCTTTAACTGTTTTGAGGTTTCAGCCTTATGTTATAGGTATGTTGCCCCTTCTTTACAGTGTCTTTTATCTTTTTTTAAATTAATTTTTAATTGACAAAAATTGTACATATTTATCATATACAACATTAACTCACATACTTATCACTTTTTGTAACTGACATACTTATCACTTTTTGTAATGAAAACACTTAAAATCTACTCTCATTACAATTTGATAACACAATGCATTGTTATCAGCTATAGTCACCATGTTGTACAATAGATTTTTTGAACTTATTTCTTCTACCTAACTAAAACTCTGTATCTTTTAACCAAGATCTTTTCAACTCCACTTTTTATCTATAGCCCCTGGTAACCACCATTTTACTTTTCTGCTTCTATAAGTTCAACTCTTTTAGATTCCATAAATAAATAAGATCATGTAAAGTTTTTCTTTCCATGTCTGGATTATTTCATTTAACATAATGTTCTACAAGTTCATCGATGCTGTCTCAAATGACAGAATGTCCTTCCTTTTTATAGCTGAATAGTATTCCATTGTTTATATATATATCACATTTTCTCTATCCATTTATCTGTATCTTTTTTATTCTTTACTTTCTTATAATTTTGCTTTAACTTTTTGTAAATAGCATATAACTGTGTTTTTCTTAAAAAGTCAGAGTGTATCTCTTAATGAAAAAATTCAGCTCATCTCATTTAGCGTATGACATGGTTGACTCTTTTCTATACATCTTTATGTTTATTATTTACTTAAATATTTTTATCTTTATAATTTGATTTAGTTAAGTTGCTATTTATTCCAATTAATTTCTATTCCAATTTTACCTTTTACAAAATAATTTAGAATTATCTTTATGACAGAATGCTCTTTTACAAAATAATTTAGAACACTCACATTTAGTGTAATGGCAGATCTAATAGATTCCATTCTTTGCATTTTTGAGTTAAAAACTACATCTTGCTTGTTTTATCTTTTTATTTTTGATTTGATCAATTTTTTTTTATCAGTTGCTACATATTTATCTTTTTTATTTAACTTTTTAAAGTGCTATTTAATGTCAGAATTTAGCATATTAAATTTTAGTATACTTGTATATTTGATTATTTTTATCATCTGTTAACATATTATTTTACTTTTTTGTTTTTTGTTTTTGCTTTTGGTTTGATTAGGGTGTTATTCATTCAAGGAGCTATTCACTCCAGCTTTTTCCTCTGTCAGGTTGTAGTTCTAGTGCAGTATTATATCTTATTTATGGTTTCTAACCTTGTTCCATGTATCATATACCTTTTTTTTCTTAACCATTCTCGGAAAGCAGGACACTGACTATGTCCTCTACCAAGAAGCACTAGATTTCTCAACTTGACCTACCACTTTAAGATAAGACTTACAGAATACCTACATTCTTCCCATCACTGAACCTCTTACTCCATCTGTGCCTTAGGAATTTTTAACACCTCTCATCTTCCCTTGTGCTCAACTCCTACATTTTTCTGAAGTCATTTATACTTTTAATATTGTTATAGAATTGCCCTTGCAGTGTGTCTTTTCTATGTCAAGAATTCTTATTTAATATTTATATCACAAATTGCCCAGCTTTATCAAGTTAGATATTATCATTTATTATATATGTGTGCATGTTTATTGAAAATATCATTGATTGCTTATCCCTTACTTTCTGTACACTTCCTATTCCCCTTTCTTGAAGTCGCTATTTTAATTTGTGCATTATTATAAAAATTAAGCTCTCTTTGAATATTTTCCTCTGACAAGGCAAATTATGTATTTTCTCAAATCTTATATAGTCATAAATAGTTTTCTATCACTCTGAAAAGTGGATCATATATTTCTGGATAACAGGTTCTTGAGATTTTAAAAAATGGTTATTCTATTACCTTCTGGCTTCCAGTGTTTCCAATAAAAAATCTAAAGGCAATTGAATTAAGTTGACCCTTGAACATCACAGATTTCAATTGCACGAGCCCACATATTTGTAGATTTTTTTTCGACAGAAGTTATACCAAGTATGCCTGTCTCTCCTACCTCCTTTCCACCTCTTCCACTTCTTCTGCCTATGCCACTCCTGAGATAGCAAGAACAACTTGTCCTTTTTCTCCTCTTCAGACTACTCAACATGAACAAGATGAGGATAAAGAATTTTATGATGATCCACTTTTACTTAACAAATAGCAAATATATTTTCTCATCCTTATGATTTTCTTATTAACATTTTCTCTACCTTACTTTATTGTAAGAATACAGTTATATAAATACATATACAAAATATGTGTTAATTGACTGGTTATGTTAATGGTTATCAGTGAGGCTTCTGGTCAACAGCAGGATATTAAGTAGTTAAGATTTGGGGGAGTTAAAAATTATAAATGGGTTTTTGACTGTTTGGAGGAACTGCTCCCATAGTCCCTGCATTGTTCAAGGGTCAACTGTATTTTTCATTGTTGATTCTATTAAATTTTAGTGCCTATTGCTACTGATATTTTCCTGAATGCATACAGGAGGTTTCTACACCTGAGCCGATTATTTACTCATCAAATAATGTACCAGTTCCCCTGTGCCCCAATTTACCCCTTTTGGAGGAATGCAATGAGAATTAAATGTCACCTTTACACATACACTCTCTGTACTGTAGGTGAAGAATGTTGAAATTTTTTACATTTACCTAAGAGAGAGAGGCAGCTGTCTATCCTTCTCTTTGGAGACTGTTTCCTTGGGAAAGTAATGGGAAGGACCCTGAGTTCTTACTCTAACCCTCTGAAATATAAGTAAATATCTCCAAGGGAAAAATAAAATAACACTCACCAGCTTTACAACCTATGGATTTCTCCCTTGTTCCAGATCTGATCTCCCTTGAAATGTAAACACATATCTCTTACTTCAGCAGAGGTAAATATCTCTAAAGTTCTCTCTAATAAGTCAAAAATTAACCTCCAGGCTGGTCTTTCAGCCCAGGTTCTAAGTTTCAGTAAAGTTTGTTTCAAAAGGCCCTAACAGTGAAGAAAAATAAAAATGTTTACATCCCCATAGATGTTTATTCTATGTATGTTTAGGAGGTTTATCTGTATTCCTAGAATTCAGAATTTTACCAATCTATGCCCAGGTATGTGTATTTTCTCATCAAATTTGCCCAGAACTTAGTGTATTCTCTTAATGTACAACTCAAGTATCTATTCAACATGAGGGTATCATGAAATGATTATTATAATCAAGCCAATTAACATACTCATGTCTCATAGAGTACCTTTTTTCAATGCTAAAAGCCCATAAAATTATCTTAGCAAATTTCCAACATATAATACAATTTTCTTAATTATAGTCCTTGTACCATACATTTGACCTCCAGACTTATTCATCCTACATAATTGCAATTTTGTACCTTTGACCTACATCTCCCTATTCACCCACCCACCTGCCCCAACCCCTATTTCTGGCAACCACAATTCTATTTTATTTTTCTATGTAGTCTATTTGTTTTAGATTCTACATATAAGAGATACCATGTCATATTTTTTTTTCTGTGTCTGGCTTGTTTCACTCAAATAGTGTCCTCCAGGTTGATCCATGTTGTTGCAAATGGTAGAATCTTCTTCTTTGTTAAGGCTGACTAATACACACACAATGTGTGTGTGTGTGTGTGTGTGTGTGTGTGTGTGTGTGTGTGTGAGAGAGAGAGAGAGAATGAGAGAAAGAGACAGAGAGAGAGAGAGACTATGTGTGTGTATATGTCTCACAATTTCCTTGACCATTCACCTGCTGATTAATGGATTGTTAGGTTGTTTCTGTGACATAGTAAAAGCCCCATAAAACTGCATACCTCAACCATACCTTGGCTTTCTGTTTAAACTGCTCTCTGTAATCCCTAATGTAACAGGCAAGCAGTCCAAACCCACGCCATCTTGGCCCCTGCAACTTGTAATTTCCACCCTACCCAGACAATGTGTAAACAAATGCTTATCTTGACTTCTGTGAACCACTTAAGTAACAATCAGAATGTCAAAAGTCCCCTAGTCCTCAGAATGTCCGGAGCCCCACACCCTCATCTCTGCCCCAGAAGGTGATTTGCAAAATTCACTAGCCCTTGGAATGTCCGAAGCCATTCACCCCCACCCCCACCCCTCACTCTCACTCCCAAGGTGGTTTTTACAGGTATAAAAGGTCTTGACACCCTCCGTTCAGGGCCACGAGTTGGAGAGACGGGAGTCCTCCGTGGCCACCGGCAATAAAGACCTTGCAATTTGGCATACTTTTATCTTGGTGTTGACTTTCTATGCTCATAGTTTTGTCTTGGTGTTGACTTTCTATGCTCAGTTCAGTACAACATTTCTATATCTTGGCTATTGTGAATAGTGATGCAATGAACATGAAAGTGGAGCTATCACTACAAGGTGCTGATTTCATTTCCTTGAGTACCTACCTAGAAGAGGAATTGCTGGGTTATGTGATAGTTCTATTAGTAATTTTTTGAGGAATATTTATACTGTTTTCCATAATAACTGCATCAATTTACATTCCTGCCCACTATGTACAAAGATTTTCTTTTCTTCACACCCTTACTTGTTGTGGATGGTGAACTAATGACTTAACCCAATTTCCAGTTTCTTCAGGCCCAGCATTACTATTCAAATCAAGGAATCTGTTCCTTAAACCAGAGAGTATGGAAGTAGAGATTTCAAGTGAACAGGAAAATAAAAGCAAGAAAGCAGAACAGACCCTTTTGGGTCTGAAGGTAATTTTGAATGACAAAGGAATAAACAAGAGAAAGAGATGATGGCAGAAGGGTTGACAGAAATCCGTTTCCTGTTTACAAAAATCTTTACAACTACATAATGACAGATCATCAATATTAAGTGAGAAAATTTACAATAGTAAATATCAAATATCAAAATAACAATGTGGAAAAATTACTGCTATTTGCTTTTTCATATCTGCCTTCCAGGATATTACAAGATCTTCATAAAGACTTGCATATGGTAATTGTATACTGTTTTTTTCTTCTCTAATTCTAGATGCTAAATGCAGAAACGTGGGCTAAAGATAAAATGGAGCTTAAGAGAATCTAAATATTTTTACACTGCTACTTGAAGTTTTGAAATTTGAATGAATGGGGAGCAATTCATTTTAACTTACTAGTCTCTCTGCTGTCACTCTAGTTTTACCAATTTCTTCAGCCAGCAACTGCTTTTACCCAATGGCCAAAAAAATTTCACAAGTCATATCTTTTTTTTTTTTTAAGAAAGAAAAAGAGAGAAAAGGAGAAAGAAAGAAAGAGCAAAAGAAAGAAAAAAAAAGAATGAAAGAGAGAAAGAAAGAGGAAGAGAAAGAGGGAGAGAGAATGGGATTTTTGTTTTATTGCCCAGGCTAGAATGCAGTCTAAAAATGGGTATTAAAAGCCTCTTTTATGCCAATAATTGTGCTTAACAATGGAGACAGGAAGGAATAGGGGATCAAAATAACAAATAAGCAGCCAACCAATATTTTATTTAAACCTGTGAAATACTATGCAATTGTTGAGGAGTGATTTACTTCCAATTATGTGGTCACTTTTAAAATAGGTGTAATGTGATACTGAGAAAAATGTATGTTTTGTGGATTTAGGGAGGAGAGTTCTGTAAATATTTGTTGAGTTTACTTGCTCCAAGTCTGAGTTCAAGTCCTGGATATCCTTGTTAATTTTCTATCTTGTTGATCTGTCTAATAATGACAGTGTAAAGTCTCCCACTATTATTGTGTGGGAGTCTAAGTCTCTTTGTAAGTCATTAAGAACTTGCCCTATGTATCTGGGTGCTCCTGTAATGGGTGTGTATAGATTTAGGATCATTAGCTCTTCTTGTTGCATTGATCCTTTCACCACTGTGTAATGTCCCTCTTTGTTTCTTATGGTCTTTGTTGTTTTAAAGTCTGTTATGTCAGAGACGAAAATTGCAGCTTCTGGTAATGCTAGCTGGCTGTTTTGCCCATTAGTTGATGTAGATTCTTCATTATGGTGATGCTCTTTACCTTTTGGTATGTTTTTGGAATGGCTGATACTGGTTGTTCCCGTCTATGTGTAGTACTTCTTTCAGAAGCTCTTGTAAAGCAGGCCTGGTGGTGATGAAATCTCTGAGTACTGCTTGTTCGCAAAAAATTTTATTTTTCCATCACTTACAAAGCTTAGTTTGGCTCGATATGAAATTCTAGGCTGAAAGTTCTTTTCTTTAAGGATGTTGAATGTTGGCCCCCACTCTCTTCTGGCCTGCAGGGTTTCTGCTGAGAGATCTGCTGTGAGTCTGATGGGCTTCCCTTTGTGGGTAACCCGACCCTTCTCTCTGGCTGCCCTTAGCATTTTCTCCTTCATTTCAACCCCTGGTGAATCTGACGATTATGTGCCTTAGGGTTGCTCTTCTTGAGGAATATCTTCTTGGTGTTCTCTGTATTTCCTGGACTTGAATATTGGCCTGCCTTGCTAGGTTGGGGAAGTTTTCCTGGATAATATCCTGAAGAGTATTTTCCAGCTTGGATTCATTCTCTTCTTCGCATTCAGGTACACCTATCAAATGTAGATTAGGTCTTTTCACATAGTCCCATATTCCTTGGAGACTTTGTTAACTCCTTTTTACCCTTTTTTCTCTAATCTTGCCTTCTTGTTTTATTTCATTGAGTTGACCTTCGACCTCTGTTATCCTTTCTTCTGCTTGGTCAATTTGGCTGTTGAAACTTGTGCATGCTTCGCGAAGTTCTCGTGTTGTGTTTTTCAGCTCCATCAATTCACTTATATTCCTCTCTAAGTTGTCCATTCTTGTTAGCATTTCGTTAAATCTTCTTTCAACGTTCTTAGTTTCTTTGCATTGGGTTAGAACATGTTCTTTTAGCTCACAGAAGTTTCTTATTATCCACCTTCTGAAGCCTGATTCTGACAGATCATCACACTCATTATCTGTCAGGTCTTGTTTCCTTGCTAATGAGGAGGTGCGATCCCCTGTAGGAGGAGAGGCATTCTGATTTCGGGTGTTCTCAGCCTTTTTGCACTGGTTTCTTCCCATTTTTGTGGATTTATCCACCTGTCATCTTTGTAATTGCCGACTTTCAGATTGGGTCTCTGAGTGGACGTCCGGCTTGTTGGTGATGAAGTTTTCTCTGTTTCTTAGTTTTCCTTCAGTGGACGCCCCTTCCCCACAGAGCTGGGCCTTCCCGGGTTCAGCTGTGCTTACTGTGAAACTCTCAGTCCTCAGTGCTTCCAATTGCTGTTCTCCTTGTGGGGATTGGACCAGCTGAGCCAGACTAAAAGGGCTCCCAGTTCCATACACTCCGTACTGAGAAGCGCCATGCTGGGGTGCTGGCAAAACAGCCGCACCGGCCAAAAGATTCACGCTGGCGACCCGTGTGACTCCTCTGCCACTAATCTCCCAGTTTGTTGGCAACAAAAATGCGACTGAAATTGCGGCGTCCACTCGCTCTCTGTGCTTTCACTGGGAGCTACAATCCTGAGCTGCTGCTAAGCAGCCATCTGGATCTCTCCACAAGTCATATCTTAAGACTAACAGGCTGAAAAAGAAATAGTGCTACCCATGGCTCTAAGATCTACTCTCCATTAAGACAAATATCAATCTTAATGTGATTATATTGAAGGCCAGACAGGCTTTGATCAATGGAATCTAGGTGACTATCAGAGTAACTTCAGAACACACAGATAACAGCAATGATGGGGACCAACTTCAGAGCCACACTTTAAGGTACATCAAGACAGCAATGACAAAGACAATATAAAAGAGCAGAGACTGGAGTCTGAAGAAGTCTGAATCATGTAATTTGAGTATCTGTTTCCCAACTACACATTTTCATTTTGGAAGTCAAACCAAAAAGAATAGGACTCGGTTAGCCTAGCAATTAAAGGAGAGCAGTTTCCTGTGTTGCCACCTAGTATAAAGATTTGCAAATTAGTATAAAGTTTCCAATTTAGAAGTCTAAATTTGAAGCATTCTAGGAGTCAAAATCACTTGCAAGCCATTAAGAATGAACTGCTTTTCCAGTACAGCAGCAGCAACCTAGAAGCCGTATCTGCTCCTTTGAGAACCCATCCTGTCATCAAATTTTGGGACTAAAATTAAGAAACTTGAGAAAGGTTTAGTAATTATAAACTTCTAATTGCACACTTTGTTCTAATAAGATTACATGGTCATTCTGAGACTCTAACCAAATGTTTTGCAATGGCCTTACCAGGGGTCTGCATGGAAAAGAGTTTCTTTCCTAATCTCAGTTCTATTCCTACCTAAGAAAATTTCTTATTAAAGCATTGATAAAATCATTTCAATATCAGTGCACTTGCTCTGCCTTTTGTTGAACAAAAGCCTATTCTCATCACTGTCAGGTTTCCACTATGATTCCTTTTAAATATTCTCTCCGAAACTAACTCTTAACTGTTTGTTTTCAACAAGATACTAATAGACGTTCTGTGAGGGGGGAAAAAAAAAGTTTACATAGGTAACTAAGCTTGAGGCTGGCTGGTAAAACAAACCTAAATGGATTTCTTAATTACAGGATTTCTCTTGAGAATTTAGCCTCTCACTGAAGAAGAGACAGCATTTAGCATCAGTTAAGCCCCTCCTCCTTTTGTTTTTCTTCAGAATACTATTTTTACCTTTCAGACCTAATTCCCATAGACCATAGAGAAAGCATCTTTAGAGTGTCAGGATGGCCGAGTGGTCCAAGGCGCCAGACTCAAGGTGAGAGAAAGCATCTTTAAAAGGCAGTAATAAGAAGGTGACTGTCAGGTGGGATTAGTGAGTGGAATGTACCTGTGGTACAGACATATATTGCTTGAAGGGGCTTTATTCCACAAGCCAGATAGACCTGGTGACCAGCTTCTCACTCACTCTAGAAGGAGAATCCTGATCTTAGGGCTCCAATGCCCTGTGTGCCAGGACCCAAGCCTGTTTTATGCCCGTAATGAATGTCTATCATCTTTACCATGTTACCAGTTTCAGCAAAGAGATGAGATTGCCATCTATCCCTTTCTGATTGTGGGTGGTTTAGGAAAAAGGAGTATAGCAGTCTAACACTATATGGGTCCAAAGGGAGATAGCCTATCAGACTGTCAACCACAGCCTGGTTGGGTCAAATAAGCACATCCTTGGAAAAGCAAGTTGCTTCATCTATACAGGTAACTTCATATGGCCCTCGAGCATTAGGTTGCCTGATTTTGAAAGTATTTGCTGTAGGAAAAACACTGAACATAGATGAGAAGCCAGGCCTTCCTCCTCTAATAAGCTGTTCTCTGAGATCTTTACTAAGGAGCGTTCACCAGGATCCCCACATTCCTCCAGAAATGTCAAACAATTCAGTTCAGAAGCACCTTGGGCAGACATGAAATTTGATTAGCAGATATTCTATTACCAAAAACATAAGCTGGCTAATAGAACCAGAAAATGATGTTTATCATTTATCAATAGAACCAGAAAATAATAAGCTTATCCAATGTCAAACATCTGGATTTCTTTCCAATACACCATGTCATTTTGTCCATGTAATCTTCTCTCCATTTGGGTATATATCAGCCTTACAACAGAGCCATACCTAATCAGCTTCTCCAAAGCATCTCTGTCCCCTCAAATCCACTCTTTTACTTCATAACATTTATAATTATGTTGTCTATGTATTTATCTTTTATTCCATTAGAATAGTTTATATGCAAGTGTCTTATCAACTTTGTTCCACTTTATCCTAAATATTCAAAACAGTGCCTGACATTTATTTGAATTAAATCAAACCAGATGATCAAAGAAGAGAAATCCACACTTTCAGTTTGCAAAAATCCTAATTCCCAGCATTGACATTCCTTTATAGCAACATTCAGTCTACAAAGGGAAATGGGGTATCTTTTCCCAGGGGAACTTTAAAGACATAATTACTTACCTGAAGTGATTAAACGGCTCCTCAACATGGAGGCAGGATGCTGATTCTCATGGCCCTCCAAGGGTGGGGTGAGCAGGGGGTATATTCCGTTTATATCTGTACTAACAAAGCATTTCAATTCACCTTCTGTGACCTCAGTCTTGGAAATCCCTGGATTCTAGCAGTTACAAAGACCCAAGCATTTCCCCAAATTTCTTTTCTGATGAATTGCCTGATGCATCTCATAATATTAATGCCCATGATTTTAGCTGGAAACAATTCTGGTGTAATTAATTAAATTTGTGTCAGCCTCACACTACTCCCTGATCAGTTTCATAATTTTCATGGTAAAATAGATACAGCCAAAAAGTTCTTAAATAAAATGAGGTAAAGTAAATCTTTAATTCATTTCAATGATTTTCAAGGACTGGGGAAATACACCAGGGCTATATTTTTAAACCCATGAAAACTAAAAAATGCGTCAGCTCTTAGCTATTCTGCCTTCCCAATATAAAAATCCCTAGCTATTTGGATATGTCTGTATTACTGACAGAATTTTTACTTTTAACCTGGGTGTTTGAAAAGTCAGTATGAAACATAAAACAATTTTTAAAATCAAGTTTGCTAAACTTAATGCCCAAAGCAATACAATAGTGGATGACCTAAGGCTCATTAGATTTAAGAAAGAGGAGATGCAGTTTGGAAAGACAAAAGATAAGAACAGACCAGTGGGGTCACGTGCTTTAATTTTGCAAATGCATTCCAATATTGGCATTCAAGCTTTCTCCCTCAGTCAATTAAGTGAAATGTAAATTCATAAGATTTGCTGCACACAGCCCCTCTGCCATTATACTTCAGGGTGTGTATCTTTCTTCTAAATATAAAGAAAATTACAGTTTTGGTTAATTCAACTTAGTTTCAATTATTTTTTTAAAATTATCATTACATAATCACTTCTGGGAGAGAGATAACTCTTTTGAAGCTTACCTGAGTCTGAATATATTCTAAGTATCCATCCAATGCTTCATAATTACTATAGCAAGAGTTTACTTTGGTTTGATGTAAATGAATATTTGATTACTGCAAATAGCTTTTCAACCAAGAAATCATATTTTTTCTTGCTTAAGTACTTATTATACTCACATTTTACCATGAATATTTTAGGAGCCAACTCACCCCAAAAGAGTTAACTTTGAAAAGTAAACTTTTGAATTTCGGCTTCAAGTCTTTACCTCCTTCAAAGAATTAGGAACGATTCTAATAACATACCAGCCCAAGACCTAAATATTTTACGTTGAATTTTAAAATCACAATCCAAATGGATAATGATTATTTTCTAATTAAAATGGTTATGTTCTATCTTGATCATATATTCAACACATATTTATTAACAAAATTATGTTCTTCTCTCGAATGTTGCAACATCAAATCATGACATTGGGAGGGAGTTCACTGTGACATATGGCACACGGCCCCATGATTTGCTCTAACCCAAACACTCAGTGTTACTAAAACAGGCATTCAGAAAAGACTTCCCAGACTGATTTTCTCTGGGTACCTTGGTTCATTGATTTGATAACATTCTGCCCATATATGTGATTTGACCAATCAAAAACCAGCCGTTTGAAGGGTGTTTAAGAAGGAAGGCAGCAATAACCAAACAAGTGTGAAGGACTAATCCCACTTTTGTTTAGGATCCTTTCTCCATTAGCAGAGCCCTGACTATCAGTGGCAGTAAACACCCACATCCCAATTCTGCTCCCATTTGACCTTCACATGTTCTGTCAGGCTCCCTGCTTATCCAGCAGCACTGAATCTCTTTTACCTGTTAACACCACCTTGTAACATCATGGGGCCCCAGGAGGAAGCACTAATGGTGATGGATGGCCCACCAATTCCATGAGGAGGAAGATACTATCAGCACTGACCTGCTCTGCTCATTAGTAGGAGAAACAGAAGCTCCTCACTTGACAGGGGTGGTAAGGGAGAAAGACTTCTGAGTTGAAACAGGAGGGTGAGCTGCCACTGCAGTAGGAAGGAAATTTTTTATTCTCGAAACACAACTCCCAGGAGGAGGAGAAAGAGGACTTGGTGAGGCATAAAGATTAGATTTTAGTCTCAATTCCACTGTTAACTACAGAAACAGGAAGGGAATTATTCCACTTTTTGGTATCTCCATTAGTCAATGCAGTCATAGCAAAGTAGATAACATTTATGAAACATGAATTATGTGCGAGAAAATGTGCTATTTTAGATGTATTATAACATTACATTACATATTACTTTTTAGGATAAATACTCCTGTTAGTAACCCAATTTTATTTATGTAGAAACATGAGATTTGAGTATAAAAATTTACTCAAGCTAGTAAGGTGAGAAATTACTTAATGGGCACAATGTACATCATTTGGGTAATGGATACCTTAAAAGACCTCGCTTGATGACCATGGCAATCTATGCATGTAACATTGCATATGTTTACATATATATATGTATATATGGACAGAATTATGTTCTTCTCTAGAATGTTGCAACATCAACTCAAGATATTGGGAAGGAGGTCACTGTGACGTATGTCACATGGTCCCAGGATTTTCTCCAATCCACTTAGTGTTACTAACACAGGCATTTAACAAAGGCTTAACAGAGTGCAGTAGGAGGGATTTTTTTTTTATTTTAGACTATTCTCTAATTAAAATGGTGATGTTCTATCTTGATCAGAAATTCGATACATATTTATTGACAAAATTATGTTCTTCTCTAGAATATATATATAAAGTGTTCAGCAATAAGTTTATATATACACACACACACATACGCACACTATATATATATATATAGTAGCAGACACCTGGTTACCAGAAGCAGCTAATAGTAGTGTCCTTGTATTTCTACCAAGATTTTGGACAGAACATAGAGATATCATGATGCGTAGTACTTGGAAATCCACACAAATGAATGAATGACTACTGTCATGTGGCCATGTGCAGGCTCTCAAATGATTTCCAATGCCATTTGTGTCTAACACTGCTCCAGTACATTCTCATACTTTCCTGCTTTATCCTGGGCATCTTTTGCTCCCATTTGGACCATGGGGAAATATGATTTACTCATCTATTTCCTCTGCCACAAGTGATAGTTCCCTGTTGTGCTGTCATTTTTGTGAAAATGTTCCCATCTCTTTTGCTTTTATGTCCTCTAGTCATGAGGCTGAATAAACCAGTGGAGCTTAATATTGGCTCACTCAGCCTTGGATGTATATATCATACTTCTTCTAGATAGGATAACTAGGGCAGAGAGTAAATAGGCATAGTAATGGTCCTTCTTTTCCAGGTAATATGTTTTGTCTTTATAAAAAGGAACAGAGGAGAGATCCAAGATGGCCGATTAGCAACAGCTCAGGAATGTAGCTCCCAGTGAAAGCGCAGAGAACGAGTGGACGCCGCACTTTCCAACGAATTTTTGTTGCCCACAGACCGGGAGATTCCCGGCAGAGGAGACATACGGGTCACCAGCGCGACTCTTTTGGCTGGCACGGCTGTTTTGCCGGCGCCCCAGCGCGGCGCTTCCCAGTACGGAGTATACGGGATGGACGGGCTCGGCTGGTCCCATCCCAACAAGGAAAACAGCAGTTGGAAGCGCTGAGGACTGAGAGTTTCACAGTAAGCACAGCGAACCCGGGAAGATCCGGTTCTGTGGGGAACGGGCGTCCGCCAAAGGAAAACTAAGAAACAGAAAAAAATTTCATCACCGGGCGGAGAGAGATCCAAGATGGCCACGTAGCAGCAGCTCAGGATTGTAGCTCCCAGTGAAAGCGCAGAGAGTGAGTGGATGCTGCAATTGCAGACGAATTTTTGATGCCCACAGACTGGGAGATTCCCAGC